>CM051236.1:495637936-495895436 GCA_027917425.1 Gastrophryne carolinensis
TTCACACAGCAGTGTATCCCAAATCGGGATGCAGAACAATACCCAGGAATGTGAAAATCACGGGTTTTGTTCCATTTAAATGGGAGTGGTCAGGCTGGGAGAGTCACATGCAGGGGTAGATTGGGGTGGGGGTAAAAAAATATGAAATTCCTGTCAATTAAAGCTGTCCCACTTCTCCACTTCCTGCAGACCGCTGTAGATGCTGTAGCAGGGCTCCAAAGATTACCCACTCCTTTCTATTTCTTCATTCAAATGTGGTTGCACAAGCCGTCCCTGTCCTTTATCGATCTAAGAGTGCATGAGCCTGGCAAGCCACAGTGGTCCCACATGCTGGGCTCACATGAAGGCGGCCCTGCAATCACATTTGAAGCCTGGTTGTAGAAAAATAGAAAAGAACAGGGGGGGGGGGCAGCAAGGAAAGCACAGCAGGAAATGGAGGAGAGGCACAAGGAACAGGCTTTCCGCAAGCTCTTTGCTGCCTTATTATTGCCATCGCCTGGATTGTCCCTTTAAGTTAAGAGCAATGTACATTACTATAGTAACCGTATGTGAGAACACAACCTGAGGCTTTATGGTGAGGCGGAAGGAGCGGCTTGCGTTGACGTCGCGCAGGTAAATGGAGAGATCCGGGAAATAGGTCCATGGCTGCTCCGTTTTCTCCCAACACGCCAGCTGCAGGCCGGTCCAAAATTCATTATTAAAATTCTCGATCTGCGGGACAGACACAAAGATGGAGGATTAAAGCGGACCTTCACCCTGAATAAGAGCCTATCTTATATGTTTCCCCCACCCTGTACATACAGATTGCTCACATTAATCCGGACCTTCATCCTGAATAAGAGCCTATCTTATATGTTTCCCCCACCCTGTACATACAGATTGCTCACATTAATCCGGACCTTCATCCTGAATAAGAGCCTATCTTATATGTTTCCCCCACCCTGTACATACAGATTGCTCACATTAATCCGGACCTTCATCCTGAATAAGAGACTATCTTATATGTTTCCCACACCCGGTACATACAGATTGCTCACATTAATCCGGACCTTCACCCTGAATAAGAGCCTATGTTATGTGTTTCCCTCACCCTGTACATACAGATTTCTCACATTAAAAATCATCCTACATGTATCTACTGCATATTATTAGCCTTTAAACATGATCCTTGATAGCAGCTCATGGAGCATCAGGCAGCCTGCAAACAGAAGTGTCATAGCAAGTGTTGCTATGCATTATGGGATTGCTGACCTTTCCCTGACCCAAGCTCTGCTCTGTCTGCACAAAGCACACCTATAACCCCACCCCCTGCACTTTATCCCACTCTCCTCAGTATGTGTGATACAGGCAGCGCCCGTATCCTAGAGTCCTGAACAGAGTTGCAGCCCCAGCGGGGGAAAGAATAAGTGACTAAAAACTTAAAATATATATGCTGGAGAATAGTTTTTTAAGGGTTTGGGCTTTTCATTAAATCACGCTGAAGGTCCAGTTTAAAGGAAAACTCCCTTTGTCAAGTCTTTCCGTTCACTGCAGTGGTCCAATATGAATGGTGCACATGCCCACCCATCTGGCAAATCCTATTGGCCGCTTAGTGATCACTTGGGAAGCAGCAAGAGCAGTGTGGCTACCTCAGTGCAATAAAGGCTCCTGACTGACTGACAGGCTAGATGAGGATTTGTTTAGCTTTTTATCTTGCATATAAAATCTTTTTTCTTTATTGCATGGCACGGCCCGCTTCAGTATTCATTACAGTTGGGTTATTCCGCCACAAGGTGGCGCAGTGTACTGCAGAAGAGCTGTGGCATCTCCCGCCCCCCTATAAAAATGGGATTAACCATAGAGTTCCCAGTGTTTCCTCTGCAGTGAAACGGTGAAGATAGAAGATGGCTCTCTCTCTCTTGCGCAGGTGAGCGGGGCAACCAAGCCTGCGGCCCTGCAAGTCCATCCGTTTCTGGACTCCCACTGCCCCCCAGCCTCAGCTGACAGATCGGGTGAAGGTAGAAGAGCACTAGGGTCAAGTGCTCCTGGAGCGCTGCTCCAAGCCGCAGACCCTGTACTACAAAGGGTAGCCGGCCATAGGCTTTATGGTGAGTCTACTAGGGATGCGGAGTTCCTGTCCTGGCTTCTGAGGGGGTGAGTGTTTTGGGGACTGTGTCCCCTTCTATTCCTTCAGGGGTTCCACCCTCCCCCCCCCCCCCCCATCTTCTGGCCGGGATACTCGCCGCTGCCTTCTCGTCTCTCCCCCCCTTCTCTGACTTTGTTTGGGGTGGTAGCAGCGAGTGGTATTAGTTGTGGTGTTTTGGCTGTTTACAGTGTTTTTGGCCACCGCGCCGCTTTGTACTGCGCTCCGCGGCCGTGGGCGCTATAACCTGTGGCGTTTTTGCTTTGTAATGGCGCCGGCGGGGTCACATGGGCGCAGTTTTCGCACTCTTTGGGGGGGGGGGGGGGGGGGGGGGGCTGGGTGATGACGCGTATCGCGTCGTCCCCCCGCGGCCCGCCCCTCGATGTATCTCTGCCGGCGCCATTTTGGATTAGCTGCGCGTCTGGATTTCTCCCTTCTGGGCTGCAGCGCTCTTTCCTCCTGTGTGTCGCTTCATCCTGCGGTCTGTGCCTTGGTGACCCTGCGGAGTCCTTGGTCCGTGAGTCCCCCTTGGGGTTTTTTTTTTATTGGTCTTATGGTGCATGTGCTGCGGGATGCTCATGTGTCGTTTTTACTTATGTCTTTCAGGCGGGATACCAGTGGGTTGTGGTTTCTCCCGGCTCTACTCTTTCCTCCCCTTCATCCCCCCTTTACTGACTTATGGGGGAATCCCGTGGGAGGGCATCCCGGGTGGCTTTTGTATTAGCCTTTACCCAGCGCTGGCCTATTGCGCCTGTGTTAATCACCATATGGAGGCTTCTGGGGATAGCGTGCTTGGGGGCCCTTCGGGGCAAACCCGGCTGTGTGCCATGTGTGGGGTATCCCCCGTGAGTGACAGTGTCAGGGTGTGTGTGCCGTGCGCCCAAAGTGTCCTTGCGCTCCAATCTGGTTTGACTGCATCGCTTCCCAGCTCTGCGCCCCCTTCGGAGTCGCCAACCCCCCCCCCCCCCCCCCCACTGCTGCAATTGGCCCCAGTGAGGGGGATAATTGCAGGAGGTCACAGTCTGATCTGGCACTTCGTGTGGCCAACATTGAGAGGCAGCTTGCCGGGCCTGTTCCTAGGAAGGCCTCTGGCAAGAAGCGGCACCTGACTTCCACACCCTCACGCTAGAGGAGTATGAGGAGTTTGATGCCACTGGTGCACATTATTCCCTAGAGGAAGGAGAACTGTTCCAGGACTCTGACTCCTCTGGGGACCAGCAGGAGGGTTGCGATTGTGACCCTGGGTCTGCGTCCGGGGAGGAATCATGGTACCCTGAAGACACTGATAATCTGCTGTCTCACATTTTTGAAATTTTGCACATTGCCCCCCCTGAGGTGGCTAAGAAAAAGCACGGTGAGCTCTTTTGCCCTGAACAGCGTCTTGAGTTCCCTGAGCAGGGTCATTTCACTACTATGGTGCTTAAGGAGTGGGAATGTCCTAACAGGCTGCCCGTTGTGCCCAAGGGATTGGATAAGAGGTAACCCTTTCCTGCTGATTTAGTGAAGCGGTGGTCATGTCCCCCTGAGGTGGACGCTCCCATGCTTTGTGATGGCGCTATGGCTGGTAGGAGTAGGGAGGATTATAGGGCCCTCTTGCTTTGCTCTGATTTTGTTGCATTTATCCTTACTGCCATGGATGATGCTGTGAGGCTGGGCGGTAGGGCTTCTGCTCTTTTGGTGGCTATGCGCCGCTCTGTTTGGTTGCGTAAGTGGGCAGCTGGCGCTGCTGCTAAGAAGGCTCTCACTGGGCTCCCCTTGTAGGGCTGCGGCTCTTAGGTGAGCGTCTTGATGTTTTAGCCAAGGATGGCAGACTGCCTCAGCGTAGGAGGCAGCCCCGGCCCTTTCGGGGGACTGTCTCCCTCACCTCCCTTTGTACTCCCAGAGGAGGTCTTGGCTCCCCTCTTCTCAGGTAGCCGCAGAGATTCTTGGGGCCGTGGCAGATCCTGTGGTCGTCCCGGTCTCTTCTGGGGTGCCAAGCCCAAACAACTCCCAAGGCCCCTCAGGCATGAGGGGGCGCCATCCGGAATCAGGAGGTGGTGTCCTGCGGTTACCAGATAGAGTTTGCAGCCTGGCCGCCCCCAAGATTCATCAGATCCCGGATGTCTTTAAACCCAGTCAGCTCCAGGGTTGCTTTCGGCAGTTCAATGCCTGCTGGAGTCAGGGGTCATTTGTCTGGTGTCTCCTCAAGGGTCAGGGGTACTATTCCAATCTTTTCACGGTCCTCAAAACGACGGCTCTCTGAGGCCCATCCTGGACTTGAAGGGCCTCAACAAGTTTGGCAGATTCAAGCATTTTTGCATGATAGCCGAGCGTAGCGTCTCCAGAACCCTTCGCCCGGGCGACTTCATGACCACCGTGGACATCAAGGATGTTCATCGTCATGTGCCTATCTTCCCAGGTCATCAGAGATATCCGAGGTTCGCGCTGGAGGATCAGCATTACCAGTTTGTAACTTTACCCTTTGGTATCACCTCGGCGCCTCGGGTGTTCACCAAGGTGCTGGCGGGGGTAATGGCTCTGCTACGGAACCAGGGAATTTGCGTCCTTCCTTACCTGGACGACATCATTGTTGTGGCCCAGTCCTTTCATCAGGCCGAGCAGGACAGCCGGGTGGGGACATCCACTCTGGAGTCCTTCGGCTGGGTGGTCAACTATCCCAAGTCTTCACTGTCCCCGTTCTTGGTGAGGTCCTTTCTGGGCATGACACTGGATACCTCTCAAGTCAAGGTGTTCCTGCCTCAGCAGAAGGTGGAGGGCCTTCAGAAGCAGGCACGGGCTTTGCTCCTGTGTCCTCATCCCTCCATCCGTCTGGGGATGCAGTTGGTGGGCCTGATGGTGTCCTGCTTCGAGGCGGTCCCCTTTGCTCAGTTTCACACGAGACCTCTTCAGTTGCACCTCTTGTCAGTCTGGGATCGGGACCCTGTGTCCATGGACCAGGAATTTGCTCTGTCTACTCTGGCCAGGCAGTCCCTTTCGTGGTGGCTGGACTCAAGGAACCTTCTAGTGGGCAGGACCTTTCTGCCTCCGTGCTGAGAAACTGTCACCACAGATGCCAGTCTGACAGGATGGGGGGGGGGGGGGGAGCTTTTGGAAGTCTCTGAAGTTCCAGGGTCGGTAGGGCCCCCAGGAGGCCCATGCTCCCATCAATGTACTGGCACTGAGGGTGATCAGGTTGGTTCTTTCTCAGCTGAACACACATCTTCGGGGTCGGGCTGTTCAGATTCGCTCAGACAACCAGATGGCGGTTGCCTACATCAACCATCAGGGAGGGACTCTGAGCAAGCGAGCCATCAAGGAAGTGTCCCTGATACTGTCTTGGGCGGAACAGAATGTTCCCTGCATCTCAGCGGTCTTCATTCCGGGGGTGGAGAACCAGGTAGCGGACTACCTGAGCAGGGAGACGTCTCGTCTGGGGGAATGGTCCCTCAACAACCAGGTGTTTCTCTCCCTGTGTCACTGCTGGAGTCAGCCAGATGTGGACCTGTTTGCGTCCTGTCACAATCACAAACTTCCCAAGTCTGTCTCCCTGTCACAGGATCCTCTGGCCTTCGCCATGGATGCACCGGCAATGCACTGGATGGAGTTTCGGCTTATCTATGTGTTCCCTCCGTTCCCTCTACTGGGCAGGGTCATGCGCAAGATAGCCCAGGAGGGAGTGCCAGCCATCCTGGTGGCCCCGTTGGCCAAGAAGGGTGTGGTTCGCAGACATCGTGCAGTTGGCAGTAGATCAGTATGTCTTGCCCAAGGATTCAGATCTTCTCACTCAGGGGCAGCTACGCCATCCCAATTTACAGACGCTGGCTTTAACGGCTTGGCTGCTGAAACCTCCATCTTGATGGAAAAGGGGTTGCCTGCCTCGGTTGTGGATACCATGATTGGGGCTAGGAAGAAGTCCCCGTCCTTTATCTATTACAGGGTCTGGCATGCTTACATTGCCTGGTGTGAGTCCAAGTCTCTTCTTTGTCTGTTTTTTTCCATCCCCAGGATTCTGGAATTTTTGCAACGTGGTTTGGATTCCGGCCTTCAACCGAGTACCCTCAAGGGTCATGTTTCAGCTCTGGCAATTTTTTTCCCAAATATCCTTTGCCAATCACTGGTTGGTTAAAACCTTTTTCCAGGGTGTTACACATGTGCGTCCACCTCGTAAGCCTATGCTACCAGTCTGGGACTTGAATCTGGTGTTGTCTGCTCTGCAGGGTCCTCCCTTTGAGCCTATCCGTGGGGCTGCCTTGCCCATTCTGACTCTTAAGGTAGCCTTTCTGGTGGCTATCACTTCTGTAAGGCGAGTTTCTGAGCTGGCGGCGCTTTCTATCAAACCTCCTTATTTTGAGCCGCATCATGATAAGGCGGTGTTTTGGCTTAAGCCAGATTTCTTGCCTAAGGTGGTGTCTGCCTTTCATCTAAATCAGGACATTGTCTTGCCTTCATTGTGTCCTAATCCTGCTAATTCCAAGGAGCGGACACTGCATTCTTTGGATGTGGTCAGGGCTCTGAAGTTTTATTTGGTCGCTACTGAGCCTTTCAGGAAATCTGATGCCCTTTTTGTTCTCACGTATGGACCTAGGAAGAGTTTGCCTCCGGCTAAATCCACTATCAGCAAGTGGATCCGTCAGGCGGTGGTACAAGCCTATTCTGCTAATTCTTAATTCATAAAGTCACATGATTCTGGCAACTGTCACAGGCAGTGGTAGAGGGTAACTAATCAGGCTACTAAAAAAAAAGTGCTCTAACCAATCCTCACTGTCTAAAGGAAAATCATTGTTTTTCTTTAAGTTTGACAAGCGACACCATGGAGCATGTTTGCCATGTTGGCAGCTCCAGGAAAAAAAAAAAAAGATTTCTACACAATTTCTTCATACTTTTCTCTTTTAACAAATAAAACGCGTCACTGGAAAAAGCATCACCTGATCCGTCCAGGCAGCTCTGCTATTTCCTGCTCAATGACTAGGCAGATAACAGGGACAGGTCATACAGGTCTATGTTATATTAAGCTTAGTTTAATCTGAAAAAAATTATATATATAAGTTAATTTTGTGTTAGGTTTGAAATATATATATATATATATATATATATATATATATATATATATATATATATATGGACAAAATGAACTTATTTCGCACCACCTATACAATGCACAATTAATAATTAAAATTGGTGTAAAAATGCCATTTTGTGAGTACTCACCTGAAAAATGGATATTGTTGGTGTGCCACACACCCCGCTTCACTTCTTAAATATTCATCCATTATTGGGTTAATCCACCGCAGGTGACGTAGTGCAGAGAGGAAGTCTTGTAACGAGCCCCCTTCCGGCCTATATATACCTGGTACCTCCCTTCAATCACCAGTATATTTAAAAAGCAGAAAGACAAGGTACCAGTATTCCACCGGTAACCTTAAAAATCAATTTTGATATAAATAAAAAAGGGCTTCACCATATAAATGCTTCGGTAATACCGAAAAGGGTGGGGGTGAAGCGGGGTGTGTGGCACACCAACAATATCCATTTTTCAGGTGAGTACTCACAAAATGGCATTATTCTTGGTGTGCCACACACCCCGCTTCACTTCTTAAATATTCATCCATTATTGGGACATCCAAAAGCAGTGTCCACAAGGGAAGGGCATCTCAAGGCCAGGTGAAGCATAACTTAAATGACTGCAGTCTGCAGAACTTTGCGGCCAAAAACAGCATCCGCTGAGGCCCGCACATCAATTTTGTAAAACTTAGAAAAAGTATGAACAGAAGACCAGGTGGCGGCCTTACAAACCTGTTCAACAGAAGCTTGGTGCTGAAAAGCCCAAGACGCCCCAACAGCGCGAGTGGAATGAGCAGTGATACGAAAAGGGGGAACTCTTCCCTTAGCCGAATAGGCAGCAGTAACGGCCTGACGTATCCACTTGCTAATGGCAGATTTGGCTGGTGCCAAACCCTTCTTAGGCCCATGGGGCACAACAAAAAAGGAATCCGTCCTACGAAAAGGAGACGTGATAATCAAGTAGTACTTAACACAGCGTACTACATCCAAACAATGCAAAACCCTCTCTTTGTCATTCTTAGGATTAGGACACAAGGAGGGAAGAACAATATCTTGGTTCAAATGAAAAGCAGAAACAACCTTAGGAAGAAAGTCTGGCTTGAACCGAAAGACCACTTTATCCTGATGCCTCTCAAAGTAAGGCACCTGGATAGTTAAGGCCGCCAACTCTGAGACACGCCGGACAGAAGTGATCGCTACCAAGAAGACAATCTTCTCAGGGTAGACAAAGCAATATCTTGCAAAGGCTCAAAAGGAGGAGCCTGAAGAGCAGAAAGAACCAAATTCAAATCCCAAACAGGGAGTAATGGTTTCCTGGGAGGCCGCACATGCGTAACCCCCTGGAAAAAAGTTTTAACTAAAGGCTTAAGCGCAACACGCTTCTGAAAAAAGATAGATAAGGCAGAGACCTGCCCTTTCAACGTACTTAGCTGGAGACCAGAGTCCAGCCCTGCAAGGCCCTACAAGGAAAAGATCTTATCTCACACCAAGCGATATAGGCTTTCCAAGTCCTATAGTAGATGATGGAAGAAGACTTCTTCCGGGCACTGATCAAAGTCTAAATGACTGAATCAGAAAGACCCTCCTCCATCAGGATGGAGGTTTCAGCAGCCAGGCCATCAAAACCAGCGCTGGTAAATTGAGGTAACACAATTGAACCTGAGTGCGTAGACCGGACCGAAGAGGCAGAACGAACTGGTCCACTGCCAGCCGAGCGATGTCTGCGAACCTCACTCGCCTTGGCCACCTTGGGGCACGAGAACGGCGTACACCTTTTCCAGAGCCAAATTCTGAAGAACCCTGCCCAGCATGGGCATCGGAGGATCGGAGGTATAGAAATCGCAGAACTCCCCAGTCCGGGACATGGCGTCCACTGCCAGAGCCCGAGGATCCCGGGAGAGTGACATGAAGTTCGGGAGCCTGTGAGTGATGAGGGGCCAACAGGTCCACCTCCGGGGTCTCCCATTGGAGACACAATAAGCGAACCACCCGAGGATGGAGAGCTTATTCTTCCAGACGGGGAGAGCCCTTGCTCAACCGGTCCGTTACCTGTTTCATCACCTCTGGAATGTAAACCGCCGAGAGACAGGGAACATGGAACACTGCCCATGTCCGGATCAGGGACACTTCTCTGAGAGTACTCAGACTGCGCGTCCTTCCCTGAAGACCGACGTAAGCAACTGCTGATCGATTGTCTGAACACATCTGGACCAGAAGGCCCAGAACGTACTGAGTCAGGAGAGCAAACACCTGACAAATGGTTCTCGGATTCAGAATACTGATGGGTAAGTGGGGCCTCCACTGCCCCTGAAACCGCAGCTCCTTCCAGAATCTGTCCCATCCCGACAGACTGGTGTCCGTGGTGACACTTTTCCAAAGGGGGGTCAGGAAAGACCTGCCCTATACAAGATTGGTCGAGACCAATCACCACAGGAGGGACTGCCGTACACGGGAGGACAAATGGAAGGACTGATCCAGCGACTGAGGTTGCTGGTCCCAACACGCTAACAGAAATAGCTGAAGCGTTCTTGTGTGAATTTGGGCAAAAGAAAGACACACTCCGTCTTGATGAGAGTTCAGGCCGGGATGAACCGACCCATGAATGGACCGTGAAGGAGGGTGAGACTCGAATTCCAGGTTGTAACCGGGCGACACTACCTCCTGGATCCATCTGCCTGGAACCACATGGTTCCAATGGTAGAAGTGTCGCAATAGTCCCCCCACCCGCACGGGTGAGGGCAGCCCCTCATTGCTGAGTGAGCTTATCAGCAGGTTTGGGCTTGGTGCCCCAGGACTGAGTGGGCCGGCCACGGCCCCTCCCCCGAGTCCAACCTGCGCCACTGGTAGCGGGAAAGGACGCACCTTTGCCCGCTCTGAATCCTTGAAAGGAAGGCCTACCGGAACTTGCCCCCCTGAAGGGACCACGAGGCCTTTTGCGTTGTGGCATCTTACCACCCTTTGCGACTGAATCAATTTTCTCCCCAAACAGACGCAACCCCAAAAAGGGGAGAGCTGTGAGCACCTTTTTGGAAGCTGTGTCTGTTGACCACTGACGCAGCCACAGCACGTGCGCCCAGGCGGCGGAGGGGGGAGGGTAAAGACCGCATGGTGCTGTACAAACGCAAACATAAAATGCCAGGCGGGGAGAGGGGGGAGGGGGTAGGGGGCCACAAAGCAAACAGACTGCAAGAGAAGTGGCCAGCCCTTACCCAGCGCAGCGTGCCCTTAAAGCAGACCCAAAAATATACACATGCTGAATACAGTGAATGCATAATCATGAACACACACACACGTTAAAATGCAGTGATACAAGTGAAACACACATACTTAAAGCACACCCTCACACACCCCCCCCCCCCCCATAGTGAAGGGAGAAGGGACCGTAACGGGAGAGTAAGGGGCTACGGGGACCCTCGGGACAGGGGCATCCCATTTCCGGATCACCATGCCGGATAGCCGCATTGCCCCAAGCATGAGGACGAGCGGTAGGAGATAAGCTCCTAGGCACTATGTGCCATCTACCATTTGCCCGGTGAGCAGCCTAGGCTGGGAGGCTTCCATTTCACCATAAAGGTATACAAACTCAAACCGGGCAGAAATAGACCAAAAGGGGGGTGGCGGGGTAAGAATACCCCGGCCTACCTGTAAGCAGGAGACTTCCATCTTCTGACTTGTCAGCAAGCAGAGAGAAAAAATACTGGTGATTGAGGGGAGGTACCAGGTATATATAGGCCGGAAGGGGGCTCGTTACAAGACTTCCTCTCTGCACTACGTCACCTGCGGTGGATTAACCCAATAATGGATGAATATTTAAGAAGTGAAGCGGGGTGTGTGGCACACCAAGAATAAAAATTCCAACCAAGTATCCCCAAGAGGTTGATCAAGCATTAATTTTACCAAAATAAGTAGGCCACAGGCTTGTAGCACCTTTAAAGCAAGAAAAGATAATGCCCCCTGTTGGTGCACCCCTGACCACCACCATGTACCCCCTGGGGTATGTGTACCTTTGTTTGAGAAACCAGTTGATTTCTCTACCTGTGGAATGTGTACCACAGGCATCGTTCAGGGGTGCACCAGCAACAGGGGTCTGGTACATTTTTCCTTTTGGCTTTAAAGTGGACCAACCGCGGGCCCCTGCTGCTAAATGACAATGGGGGGGGCGCATCCATAATACTGGAGCCCTTCCGAACATACCCCCTAGAACACCCGTAAGCCTCACCTTTACCCCACTGCAATTAGCCATTCGGCGGTCGGAACATTACTGCCGGCGGCCAATTGTGGCACTGGTTTCTCGTTGCTGGACCAAGAGAAAGGCGAGATTAATGGGCATTCTGGGAGTTTTGTGCGGGGGGGCTCCAGGATTCTGGATGCCACCCCAGACTGTCATTTAGCGGCAGGGACCAGCACCTGTGCCACCACACTTTAAAAGTACTACAAGGCCTGTGGTCTACTTATTTTGGTCAAATTTATGAATGATCGCCTCCTTGGGTCTACTCTGTTGGAACTTCTCGTCTCTAAGGGGTTCTTGGCATAAAACATTGGCGTAGAACCACGACCCTCTCGATCCCGCCAGTGTTCAGGGGCACAGCAACAAGAGGTGTCCAACTGGTCTGATTTATTATTTTATATACTATATACTATTTATACTACGAAGTCTGTAGCCTACCTTTGTTGGTGCTATTTTTAAGTAATCACCCCCTTGGGGGTCTGGGTTAGAACCTCGTGTCACTAAAGGGGTACTTGGAACAAAAAGGTTGAGAGCCACTGCTTTAGATGTACAAAGCTGGTAGAGACATACCTCAGACGTGCGGCTGAAGGTGGTCCTACAAAGTACATATGCACTCCCCCCCACCTTAGCCATGGGAGTAGATTATAGAGGCGGTCCTTACCAAAGATGTCTGCACAATGGCATCTACCAACGCATTGAAGACCTTGTCTGGGAGACGCAGGAGGGTGGTGCCGCTGTCCACAATTGCTTTATCGCTGTTGTACTGGAACAGGAAATAGACGAGAGGTCAGGAGACAGCAAGTCAACCGGTAATTCCAATCTAACAGGGTCACAACGGTAGAAACAACACTGGGGCTTATGGGGGTCAGGGCCACCATTACTTTAAGTCTTTAAACTGCAGGATATAGCCCATCTATAAGCAAAACAGCCTATACACATCTTAACCCCAGGCCAGATGATCCAGGGGGGAGCAGGGAAAAAGTCTCCCTCTTCTGTTATTAACAGTCTTTGTCTCCAGCATGTCACAGATCAGTTCTGCTGAGCTAGGGGCACTCAAGATGGTTGAGTAGGAATGTGGTTGGGTGGGGTTTAACCTTTTTTATTTTTGTTTACACACAGAGACGGGCAGAGAGTGATGGGAACGGCCAGCATCACTTTGGATGCGACCCTATGGCTGTGCTGGTCATTCAGATAGGCCTGGTAGCAGCTAAAGGGATGAAGCAGTGGCAC
Source organism: Gastrophryne carolinensis (assembly GCA_027917425.1). Lineage (NCBI taxonomy): Eukaryota > Metazoa > Chordata > Amphibia > Anura > Microhylidae > Gastrophryne > Gastrophryne carolinensis. The sequence continues at coordinate 495,650,557 of CM051236.1, forward strand.
TGCTGGATTGGTAAGTAAACCCATAGAACCGGTGCCTTCCCAGAGCAGGACATCTCAAAGCAGTATGCCCCAGATCATTTTAGACTCCAGGGCTGAGCCAAAAGGGGTTTGGTCTACTTTAAAGAAGCCAAAAATTGCCATGTGTGTAGCCAACATCAGTTTGGGCTTCTTTTTCTACGTTCAGCAGAAAAAAAAGGCACATTTTAAACCGACCCAAGAATTTACTACAAAAATGAGTGCTGGTTCCACCACTGTACCTAGTTCGGGCCACACGACCCTCCATTCAGTGCAAGGGAAAGGGGTGAGTGAAGACCTAACACCCCCTTTCCATTGCAGCGAATAGAGGGGGGCATACCAGCTCCACAGTGACTGATAGCAGGGGACATTGCCCCCATCTAGAACATGGAAGAGAAGAGTTAGGGCCAAGCGGCGTGGCACATCGATCCAGAGAGCTGTAGCCCCGGACTAGGAGCGATGGTCTGCGTAGGACACAAGGCGAGTATAGCGTTGTATGCCTGCAAAACTGCTTTAACACTCCTTGGGTCTCTTGGCTAAACCAGGGTGTGAGTGCCCACCGCCAGTAAGGAGGGTCCCGATTCCTCCTGAAGGCTGGAAACCCAGAAGAGGATTCCAGACCACATGACCACCAGCAGCCAATGTCGAGGCCCAATGTTGCTGAGGCAGGGAGGAAGAGGAGGATTGCAGATTTGCAGGGGGTGGGGAGTGGCATGCACCCCACCGAGTAGAGGCGAGATGAACACCCATTTTATGGAAGGAAGTTGGATGGCTATAAAGATCAAAACCCTCCTCCTTCTGCTGCATGCACCCGCCACCAGCCTTTCAGATACATTGACAGGGATGCACACATCAGACAGAGGAGATCTTGCCCACATGTGCCGTGGGACCCATTCCTGACGAGAGTAATCCTGGGGGTGTCACACGAAGAAGCGTAAAAAAAACCCAGGTTTTTTACTATCCCAGCTTTTATCCCTTGTGCCAAAACCCATGTTAGGCTTAATATAGGGGGCTAAAGAGACCAAAAAACCCTCTACTTAGGTAAAGGAAAAGAGGAGCTTTCCTAAAACGGAAAGTATTTGCACAGTACCCAGTCCAAGGACAGATAGCATTACCCATCAATCCTTGCAGCAGGCGGAGCATGTCTCTGTGCCATCCAAGGCCCTTAGAAACGCTAAGGGTGTAATACCAAGAATTAGCTTTAACCCAGCCATACACATCCAACTAGTGGACCCCCTATATTAAGCCTAACATGGGTCTCTCCACATACTGGCTTGCGACTCTGTTTTGGTACTCACCAAGTCTCACTCCTCATACAGCCAGAAACATCCGCCCTAGTGCTGATTGGAGCCTAAAGCTCGAAACACGTGTCCACTAGTTGGAAGTGTAAATTTAAAGCTAATCCTTGGCATTGCACCCTTAGCGTTTCTAAGTGCCTTGGATGGCACAGAAACCTAAAGAGATGATTTGCATAGCTCCGCCTGCTGCAAGGATTGATGGGTAATGCTATCTGTCCTTGGACTGGGTACTGTGAAAATACTTTCCGTTCTAGGAAATCTCCTCTATTCCTTGTGCCAAGAACATTCCTATTTTGCATTCTCGCATACCCCCGAAATTCCCCATAAAAACTTACCCTTTCTCCGGTCCTACCACGCATGCACATTCTCTCGTCCAATCCGTGCCATACGAGGTGCATATTAACAATCAGCAATATGGCTCTGTTTGGATGCAGAGCTTAGCAATAGTGAGCGGGAGTGTCTGCATCCAAGGTTTACCTGCAGAGTGCGTGTGCTCCCGCGCCCAGCCTATCTGAGTGACTGGACACAGAAGTGCGCCTTAGCCCAGAGATGCTGGGGATGCGCCTGTCAATGTTTGCATCAGTGTGTGTGAGCAGCCGGGACAGGGGAGTCCGATTTGGGATGCCCCAGGGGGAAGGCCAACGACTGGCCCTGGAGTCTTTCAGACTTCTGATACATTGATATTGAGCTGGATCTATTTGAGCTCCTCTCTCTGCTACCTGAAAATCAGAAAACATTTCATTTCATCCTCTTACCTCTATGCAATTTAAGTTCAGGTTCAGTCCTCCAACTTCAAACTTGACCACCTCAACCTGGTAATACCACTCCTCTGTGATGGGGGTGTACCAGATATCCCCCGTGTATAAAGTCGGTTCGATCCCACCCATAACCTGCAGGAGGAAAACAGGGAGGTGAAATCTACATACAGCATTAGCTCGCCAAATGCAAATTCCCAGACAACAAAAAAACAATGAATGAAGGCCCCCCATATAAACAATAAATCCAAACTAAGCATGTGACTTAAGGAATTTCAGACAAATTGCCTCCAGATGCTCCACAGCTCCAACTATTTTGTTAATACAGTTTTGGATTGGAGGCAGTGAATAACCTTCTTGTATCTCTGGATAACTTGCTATGATGTTTGATTCGTTTTTTTTTAGTTTTTTAGACCATAAAAGAAAAGAAATTATGAGAAATGGGGCATTAAGGGAAAATGACACAGAGAAATGGGGGAACACAGAAAAAGGAGATTGATAGAATGAAGAAACCAGAGGGTAAAAAAGAGGGAGGGAATGTGCAAAAGTGAAAGCAGTAAGAATGCGGAATCCAACACACACACAAAAAAAAAAAAAAAAGAAGGAAGATGGTAGGTGGAAAAAGAGGGTAATAGAGGAAAGGCGAAAACGAGGGAGGGAATGTGTTAAAGAGAAAACAAGGGAGGGAATGTGTTAGAGACAAAATGAGGGAGGGAATCTAGAGATTACACAAAAAAAAAAAAGAAGGATGGGGAGGTGGAAAAAGAGGGTGATACAGGAAAGGGGAAAACGAGTGAGGGAATGTGTTAAAGTGGACCAACACCCAGGATTTTGACTATCCTGGATTTTGGTCCACTTCGGTGGGGCACCCCGATCGGGGGTGCCCCGCTGTGTGAAACCCCCCAGAAAGCCACGAAAACTCACCTCACCCTGATCCCACGTGACCGCTACAGCCAATCCCCTCCGCCGGACAGGCGAGAGGCAGCGCCGGACAAGCAGAGCGCGTCCACCGCCGCGCATACGCCGCTGGAACGTGGAAAAGGTAGGATTGTGGGCTTCCTGGGGGGTTTCACCCCGCGGGACATCCCGATTTCGGATGCACCCCGGGGAGGGATCTGATCGGCCCGGGAATCTTATAGATTCCCGGGCCGATCCCCCGTGGGTGTTGGTCCACTTTAAAGAGAAAACAGTTTACAAAAAAAAAAAAAAAGGAGATGGGAGGAAAAATAGAGGAAGGGGGAATCAGAGGGAGGGAACGTGTTAAAGCGGAACTTCAGTTAAAGAATGGCCACCCTACACTGGTGCTGAGGCGGGGGGGGGGGGGTTTACAAAGAAAAAAAAACAATTCTGTGAGTACTCACCTGTAGAATTGTTTTTGTTCTTGCATGGCATGGCCTGCTTCAGTATTCATAACAGTTGGGTTATTCTGCCACAAGGTGGCGCAGTGTACTGCAGAAGAGCTGTGGCGTCTCCCGGCCCGCTATAAAAACGGGATTAACCATAGAGTTCCCAGCGTAGACAAGCAGTGAGACAAAAAGCTGGGAGAGAATAAAGGTAAAAAAAAAAGGTAAAAAAACCCAAATAACTTGGAACAACCACCATAAAGAGGCAACCAAGAATAACGATAACAAGGTTGGGTCGAAGCAGGCCGTGCCATGCAAGAACAAAAACAATTCTACAGGTGAGTACTCCCAGAATTGCTTTTTTCTTTATTGCATGGCACGGCCTGCTTCGGTATTCATAACAGTTGGGACATCCAATAGCAGTGTCCAAAATAGGGTGGGATCCCCAATGAGTAACAGCCGGCAGTTCACGTCACTACCTCCTGAAGCACCTTGCGGCCAAAAGCAGCATCCGCTGAGGCCTTAACATCAACTTTGTAAAACTTGGAAAAAGTATGAACAGAAGACCAAGTAGCGGCCTTGCAAACTTGTTCAACAGAAGCCTGGTGCTGAAAAGTCCAAGAAGCACCAATAGCACGAGTGGAATGAGCAGTAATTCTAAAGGGAGGTTCCTTCCCCAGAAGCAGAACAGGCTTGAACCACCGCCTGACAGATCCACTTGCTGATAGTGGATTTAGCCAGAGGCAAACCCTTCCTAGGTCCAGAAGTGAGAACAAAAAGAGCATCAGATTTCCTGAAAGGCTCAGTAGCGACCAAATAAAACTTCAGAGCCCTGACCACATCCAAAGAATGCAGTGTCCGCTCCTCGGAATTAGCAGGATTAGGACACAATGAAGGCAAGACAATGTCCTGATTGAGATGAAAGGCAGACACCACCTTAGGCAAAATTCCAGAATCCTGGGAATGGCAAAAACTGACAGGGAAGAGACTTGGACTTACACCAGGCAATATAAGCATGCCAGACCCTGTAATAGATAAAGGACGAGGACTTCTTCCTAGCCCGAATCATGGTATCCACAACAGAGGCAGGCAACCCCTTCTCTGTCAAGATGTAGGTTTCAGCAGCCAAGCCGTTAAAGCCAGCGTTTGTAAATTGGGATGGCGTAGCTGTCCCTGAGTGAGAAGATCTGGATCCCTGGGCAAGACGTACTGGTCTACTGCCAACTGCACGACGTCTGCGAACCACACCCTTCTTGGCCAACAGGGGGCCACCAGGATGGCTGACACCCCCTCCTGGGCAATCTTGCACATGACCCTGCCCAGTAGAGGGAACGGAGGGAACACATAGGGAAGCCGAAACTCCGTCCAAGGCATTTCCAGAGCATCCGGGGCGAAGACCAGAGGATCCTGTGACAGGGAGAAAACTGGGAAGTTTGTGATTGTGACGGGACGCAAACAGGTCCACATCTGGCTGACCCCAGCGGTGACACAGGGAGAGAAACACCTGGTAGTTGAGAGACCATTCCCCCAGACGAGACGTCTCCCTGCTCAGGGAGTCCGCCACCTGGTTCTCCACCCCCGGAATGTATACCGCTGAGATGCAGGGGACATTCTGTTCCGCCCAAGACAGAATCAGAGACACTTCCTTGAAGGCTCGCATGCTCCGAGTCCCTCCCTGATGGTTGATGTAGGCAACCGCCGTCTGGTTGTCTGAGCGGATCTGAACAGCCCGACCCCGAAGGTGTGTGGTCAGGTGGAACAGAACCAAACCTGATCGCCCTCAGTTCCAGGACATTGATGGGAGCATGGGCCTCCTGGGGGCTCCAACGACCCTGGAACTGTAGGGACTTCCAAAAGCCCCCCCAGCTCGTCAGACTGGCATCTGTGGTGACAGTCTCCCAGCACGGGGGCAGAAAGGTCCTGGCCACCAGAAGATTCCTTGAGTCCAGCCACCACGAAAGGGACTGCCTGGCCAGAGGAGACAGAGCAAATTCCTGATCCAGGGACACAGGGTCCCGATCCCAAACCGACAAGAGGTACAACTGAAGAGGTCTTATGTGAAACTGAGCAAAGGGGATCGCCTCGAAGCAGGACACCATCAGGCCCACCAACTGCATCCCCAGACGGATGGAGTGATGAGGACACAAGAGCAGAGCCCGTGCCTGCTTCTGAAGGCCCTCCAGCTTCTGCTGAGGAAGGAACACCTTGACTTGAGAGGTATCCAGTGTCATGCCCAGAAAGGACCTCACCAAGGACGGGGACAGTGAAGACTCCAGAGTGGAGATCACCACCTGGGTGTCCTGTTCGGCCTGATGAAAGGACTGAGCCACAATGAGGATGTCGTCCAAGTATGGAAGGATGCGAATGCCCCGGGTTCGCAGCAGAGCCATCACTCCCGCCAGCACCTTGGTGAACTCCTGAGGCGCCGAGGTGATACCAAATGGTAAGGCCTGGTAATGGTGATCCTTCAGCACGAACCTCAGAAATCTCTGATGACCTGGGAAGATAGGCACATGAAGATACGCATCCTTGATGTCCACGGTGGTCATGAAGTCGCCCGGGGGAAGGGTATGCCAAAATTTTGGAATCTGACAAACATGTTGAGGCCCTTCAAGTCCAGAATGGGCTACAGAGAGCAGTCCTTTTTGGAAACCGTGAAGAGATTGGAATAGTACCCCTGACCCTGTACTTGAAGGGGCACAGGACAAACGACCCCTGACTCCAGCAGGCATTGAACCGCCGAAAGTAACCCTTGAGCTGACAGGGGGTTTAAAGACATCCGGGATCTGATGAATCTTGGGGGTGGCCAGGCTGCAAACTTTATCTTGTAACCGGAAGACACCACCTCCTGAATCCACCGGTCTAAAACGTGGAGCCTCCAGACGTGAGCAAAGAGCTGAAGCCGCCCCCCCCCCCCCCCCCCCCCCCACACCCGGATGGGTGAGGAATCCACCGGTCTGAAACGTGGAGCCTCCAGACGTGAGCAAAGAGCCGAAGCAAAGACCTCCTCTGGAAGAACGAAGGGAGGGGAGGGAGACGGAGATCCCCCGAAAAGGCCGGGGCTGCCTCCTACACTGAGGCAGCCTGCCATCCTTGGCCAAAACATCAAGACGCTTACCAAAGAGCCGCAGCCCCTCAAAGGGGAGCCCAGTGAGAGCCTTCTTAGCAGCAGCATCAGCTGCCCACTGACGTAACTAAACAGAGCGGCGCATAGCCACCAAAAGTGCAGAGGTCCTACCGCCCAGCCTCACAGCATCATCCATGGCAGTAAGGATAAATACAACAAAATCAGAGCAAAGCAAGAGGGCCCTATAATCCCTCCCTCCTCCTACCAGCCATAGCGCTATGGCAGAGAGGCTTGAGCAGTTTAAGGGCAATAGCAGTAATGGCAGCAGCACAGGCCGGGCGCAGTCCAGCCCCCACACAAGTAAAAGCATGGCAGGCCAGCTGATCCATGCGCCGGTCCTCGCTGTCCTTCAGAGTGGTAGTGTCAGGGGAAGGCATGACCGAAGTATTAGACAGGCCTAGCATGGGAGCGTCCACCTCAGGGGGACAGGACCAACGTTTTACTAGATCAGCAGGAAAGGGATACCGCTTATCCAATCCCTTGGGCACAGCGGACAGCCTGTTAGGGTGTTCCCCCTCCCTAAGCACTATAGAATTGAAATGGCCCTGCTCAGGGAACTCCAAACGCTGTTTACCAGGACGAAAAAGCTCACCCTGCTTTCTTTTAGACACCTGTGCTTAAGAAGGACATATCAGAACTGGAGCGCGTTCAAAGAAGGGCAACAAAGTTAATAAAAGGAGTGCGGGGACTAGCGTAGCCTGAAAGATTGTCCAAGTTAGGTTTATTTAGTCTAGAAAAAAGACAATTGAGGGGTGATCTAATAACTATGTATAAATATATTCGGGGTCAATACAAAGATCTGTCCCACAATCTATTTATACCCCGGAGTGTAACCATAACCCGAGGGCATCCACTAAGGTTAGAGGAAAGGTGCTTTCTCCACCGACATAGGAGGGGATTCTTCTCTGTAAGAACAGTGAGACTATGGAACTCGCTGCCAGAGGAGGTAGTAATGAGGGATACAGTAAACGTTCAAAAGTGGCCTTGATGCCTTCCTGGCATGTAACAACATTTCCAGGTATGGCTACTAGACCACTGGAAGGAGTTAAACAGGCTGAACTGGATGGACTAAAGTCTTTATTCAGCCTTACATACTATGTTACCTCAGGGGGAGCAATGTGCAAAATTTCAAAAATTTGTGACAGCAGATTGTCAGTGTCCTCAGGGAACCATGATTCCTCCCCGGACGCAGACCCAGGGTCACTAATGCAACCCTCCTGCTGGTCCCCAGAGGAGTCCGAGTCCTGGAACAGTTCCCCTTCCTCTAGGGAATAAAGTCCACCAGTGGCATCAAATTCCTCACACTCCTCAGCGGAGCGTGAGGGTGTGGAGGTCAGGTGCCACTTCTTGCCAGAAGCCTTCCTAGGAATAGGTCCGGCAAGCTGCTTCTCAATGTTGGCCACACGAAGTGCCAGATCAGACTGTGACCCCCTGCTAGCATCCCCCTCACTGGGAGCTAATTGCAGCAGTGGGGGGGGGTAGGTGATGCCGAAGGGGGCGCAGAGCTGGGAAGCGATGCAGGCAAACCAAGCTGGAGCGCAAGGACACTGAGCGCACGGCACACACACCGTGACATCATTGCTGGGGATACCCTGCACATGGAACACAGCCGGGATTGCCCCGAAGGACCCCCGAGCACTCTATTCCCAGAAACCTCCATATGGGGATTAACACAGGCGCAATAGGCCAGCGCTGGGTAAAGGCTAATACAAAAGCCCGAAATGCCCCCCCACGGGATGCCCCCAGATCAGCAAAAAATGGGGGGGGGAGGAGTAGAGCCGGGAGAAACCACAACCCACTGGTATCGCGCATGAAAGACATAAGTAAAAACGACACATGAGCATCCCGCAGCACATGCCCCACGAGACCAATAAAAAAAAACAACCCCAAGGGGGACTCACGGACCAAGGACACCGCAGGGTCACCAAGGCACAGACCGCAGGATGAGAGGAGAAATCCAGATGCGCAGCTAATCCAAAATGGCGCCGGCAGAGGTACCTCAAGGGGCGGGCCGCGGGGGGACGACGCGATACGCGCCATCCCCCGGCCCCACCGAAGAGCGCGAAAACTGCGCCCACGTGACCCCGCAGGCGCCATGACAAAGCAAAAACGCCACAGGTTATAGCGCCCACAGCCGTGGAGTGCAGTACAAAGCGGCGCGGTGGGCAAAAAACACACTGTAAACGCCAAAACACCACAACTAACACCACCCAAGTGTTATGAATACCGAAGCAGGCCGTGTCATGCAATAAAGAAAAAAAACCTTACCTTATCCTGAGCCGCTCTGAATCCTGGTCACCGCATCCCTCTGCTCCGTGAATCGGCAGTGGGAGCGCACACGGAGCCCGGGGATGCGGCTTCTTTTCTTTTCCTGCGGGAGACAGGGAGGATGACGCGGGCCCTTCGATAAAGTAAGGGGTTTTTTTTCTTTATAAACCACCCTGCCTCAGCGACAGGATAGGGTGGCAGGGTGGGTGTCATTCTTTAACTGAAGTTCCACATTAAAGAGAAAAAGCGGGAGGAAATGTGTTAAAGAGAAAAAGCGGGAGGGAACATGTTAAAGAGAAAAAGCGGGAGGGAACATGTTAAAGAGAAAAAGCGGGAGGGAACATGTTTAAGACAAAAAGAGGGAGGAAACGTGTTAAAGAGAAAAAGCGGGAGGAAACAACAATCGTTTTTTACCATAAGAACTATAAACCTATGGAATAGCCTCCCACAGAAGCTTGTTACAGCATCAACCGCTGACAGATTCAAAAAAGGATTAGATGCTTATTTAGAAGAAAATAACATTAACAGTTACTATTAGCGGTTATCAGTAACAAAAAATAAATAAATAAATAAATAAAATAAATAACTTCCACCTATAAAATAAAAAATAACTTCCCCACCCCAACACCCTTGGCTGAACTTGATGAACTTATTTCTTTTTTCAACCGTATTAAATATGTAACGTGTTAAAAAGAAAGAGGGAGGGAATGTGTTAAAGAGAAACAGAGGGAGGAAACGTGTTAAAAGAGAAACAGGAGGGAATGTGGAAGAGAGAAAGAAAGAGGGAATCCACAGCTTACACACCCCAAAGGCCGGCCATGGTCACATATGGGCTAAAGCGGGGTAGACTCACCAGACTGCCACCATTAAGTCCGGCTCCAGTTGTGGGCAGGCCGGCTCCGCACATCTGCATGGAAAAGATATTGGGGATATTTGCTTGCCGCACCAAGGAATCGAAAAAAGGTTCAACAGAGCTTGATGGCTAAAAAAGAAAAATATATACAAGTTACAATGTGTGTATGATGAGCCTCACCCAGACAATGAGGGAAAAGTTTCACAAAGCACAAGCTCATCAGCTGACCGACTTCAAATCTTACTCTCAATGACTGTGTAATGGCCATATAAAGAGTTGGCAGAAAGCTTTATACAAAATCAATTAAAAGGGGGGCGAGATGCAGCCGCGGCCTCCGGGGCGAGATGCAGCCGCGGCTCCGGGGCGAGATGCAGCCGCGGCGCAGGGGCGAGATGCAGCCGCGGCGCAGGGGCGAGATGCAGCCGCGGCGCAGGGGCGAGATGCAGCCGCGGCGCAGGGGCGAGATGCAGCCACGGCGCAGGGGCGAGATGCAGCCGCGGATCAGGGGCGAGATGCAGCCGCGAATCAGGGGCGAGATGCAGCCGCGGATCAGGGGCGAGATGCAGCCGCGGCGCAGGGGCGAGATGCAGCCGCGGCGCAGGGGCGAGATGCAGCCGTGAAGCGGCTTCAAGCGTGCTGGTGGCCACATCAACCACTTCACCTCTTAAAAGTGGCCACTCTGGCCATTCACAAATGCCTGGCGAAGGGTATGCGCCCTAGAGGGATAGCGGGGATGGGGCTGCGGCTTGTGCATGCGCTGTTGGACCAGATACGGGGGGGGTGTGGGTTTTGGTTTGGGTCGGGGGCACAGACCGCTTCCTTAGCCACTGGGCCATGACTGCCGATTGAATTGCAGGGGCTTTGAAGAATCAGTGCTTATGTGATCAATTTTTTATAAGGTTCTAATATAATTATAAGTTTGACAGCACCGATGGATCAAACTGATTGTAGGGGAGTAACATAAATAAAATGTAAATGTGCCCTTTAAAGTGGAACAAAACCCAGCCCTGGAATCCCCAAATAGGGATACCCCGCTGTGTGAAACCCCCTGAGGTTCTGGTAATCACTCGCCTTTCCCTGGTCCAACGGCGCCTGCATGGGCTCTTGTCCAATCAGAGCAAAATGCCAGAGCGCGCACATAGACGTTGGACCAAGGAGAGGTGAGTTTTACTGGGCAAACTGGAGGGTTTCACACAGGGGGGCATCCCAATTAGGGAGGGCACAGAACAAAACCCAAGCTAGTCAAATTTCAATGTATATCTATGGGTAGGAAGAAAAAAGGTTTATGGGAAAAAAAAAAAAAGTAGAGGTTAGAGGCCAGTCACTGCTGTCACAGTGTGACGTGATGGGACTTTTTCTGGGTGTGGAGGGGAGGTGTCACATGTACCAGAGGGACAGGCAGCACACAAGGTGACTGTGTGTATTTGCTTTGGGTGTAGCAAACCTTCCCAATACAAAACACACAGATATGATAGGCAGTGAGCACCCAGCAGTGCTGAGGGGTAATACTTACCTGTTCTACCTTACAACCGTGTGATAAGTGTCTGCCAGAATATATTCACACCTTCCCATACAGCACTCACCTTCATGCATTTTAAGTCCAGGGAAGGGAAGGATGGAATATTATATTTTATATATTTTGTTATATTTGTTATATTATATACAATCACCAGAGACTGACAATGGCACTCTATTAAATATAGTTCATAGCAAATTTATTACATAATCAAAATGACATACAAGGACACATTAATAAATAATTTCTTTAAAAACATATAACACACATATAAACTGCCATCAAGTAAGAGGAAAAAGAAAAGGGGGGAGATTTTATCCTATAATATCCCAGTGGGGTACCCTAATCTCTGTGCAATAACTAATAATACTATATAGATAAATATATAAAGTGTCAAAGTGCTTCCAAAGTGCATCAGCATCAACTATGAATAAAGATTAGCTATAAGATAGGTGCAAGTCATAGACAAAATACAGAAACATAGAAGCTTACTTGCCAATTAAAGTGCAGTGCAGACCCACTGGTACCCCCAAGGCAAATTCCTACAACGCTTTTGTGGTGTGATGTCACTTCTTCAGGCAGCGTACCCAGACGCTTTGTAAATTTATTTTCATACCTTTTTTCTCCCCATAGCAGTTTCCTCACAGGCTGGAGCTGCAAGTCCAAATTCTGAAATGACCCCTGGAGTCTAGGGGTACTCACCTCATTAGTGATCCCTCGGCTTCCCTTGGCTGATGCACACTCAAGACCATTCAGATAGGCTGGCCGTGGGAGAGTGTGCGTCAGCTGGAGGGAAACTGGGCATGTGGCCAGCTCCCCAATCTAGGCTCGGGCCCCCCCCCGGCTGACCGACAGGCTCGCCCCCCCCCCCTCCCCCCCCGACCGACAGGCTCGCCCCCCCCCCCCGACCGACAGGCTCGGCCGCCCCCCCCCCCCCCCCCGGATGACCGACAGGCTCGGCCGCCCCCCCCCCCCCCCCCCCCCGGCTGACCGACAGGCTCGGGCCCCCCCCGGCTGACCGACAGGCTTTTATGGTTTACGGCGCAAATTTTACACTTCCTGGGACACTTCTGGCCCCATAGTGTTACTTTGTTATTTAGAGGCACATGCATTCAGTTTCAGATGTTTGATCTACTGCTGCGATTACGCCGTTATGTTAATTAGTTGGTCCTGAAGAAGGGGGCCTCGCGCACCCACGAAACGTCGATCTGCAACCTTTGGACTTTTTTCTGCATAATTTGCATTTGGTCTGCCATGTGGATTTATAATACATGGCTTTTGACGGAATTTACGTCTGGAGTGCTGGTTCTTCCCACAAAAGTTCGAACAATGTTGGCGCTCCACAGCGGCAGGACTAAGCATTTAGGAGCAGTTAGACAGGGCTGAGAATGGCTGGAGAGCGGCGCTCCCTGCATGGGAACCTGCTGTTCCAGATCAAAGATAAAAAAAAAAAAAGCAGACATTCTTCAGAACAGTGAAAGGGCAACTCACCGTCATGTGGTCAAACCCGTCATTTGCAAAACAAACCCTGGGCTTGTGTTTCTGGTAAGATCACCTAATGTGGAAAGAAGAGAAGGATGGAGGGAATGTGCAAAGAAAAAAAAAAGGTGCGGGGATGGGGGAAGAGAGAAATACAAACAATGTAAAAAAAAAAAAAAATGTGGAAAGAAAAATGTGGAAGGATAGTGGAAGGAAATGTGGGCAACATGTGGAAGGGAAAGAAAGGTAGAGGGATTGTGAAAAGATGAAAAGAAAAAAGTGGAAGGAAAAGAAAAAAGTGGAGGAAATGTGGAAGGAAAAAAGTGGAGGAAATGTGGAAGGAAAAAAGTGGAGGAAATGTGGAAGGAAAAAAGTGGAGGAAATGTGGAAGGAAAAAAGTGGAGGAAATGTGGAAGGAAATGTGGAGGGAAAAGAAAGATGGAGGGATCGTGAAAAGAAAAAAAAATGGAGAGAATGTGGAAGGAAGGTGGACGTAATGTGGAAGTAAAAGAAAGATCATCCATCTTTCTTTTCCTTCCACATTCCCTCCACTTTTTTTTTTTGTGTAAAATAAAAAAAAGGTGGAGGGTATGTGAAAAGTAGAAAAAAAATTGAGGGAATGCAGAAGGAAAAAAAAGGTGGAGGGAAAGTGTTCAAAGAAGAGAAATACATAGAAGATGTGGAAAAAAAGGGAAAAAATGTCGAAAGATAAGAAAGGTATAAGAAGAAGGAAAAGAAAGGTAGAGGGAACGTGGAAGGAAAAGAAAGGTAGAGGGAATGTGGAAGGAAAAGAAAGGTAGAGGGAATGTGGAAGGAAAAGAAAGGAGGAGGGAATGTGGAAGGAAAAGAAAGGTAGAGGGAATGTGGAAGGAAAAGAAAGGAGGAGGGAATGTGGAAGGAAAAGAAAGGTAGAGGGAAAGTGGAAGGAAAAGAAAGGAGGAGGGAATGTGGAAGGAAAAGAAAGGTAGAGGGAAAGTGGAAGGAAAAGAAAGGTAGAGGGAAAGTGGAAGGAAAAGAAAGGTAGAGGGAAAGTGAAAGGAAAAGAAAAGTAGAGGGAAAGTGGAAGGAAAAGAAAGGTAGAGGGAAAGTGAAAGGAAAAGAGGGAATCTGGAAAGAAAAACAAAGATTGAGGGTTTGTGGAAGGAAAAGAAAGTAGGAGGGAATGTGGAAGGAAAAGAAAGATTGAGAAAAAAAGAATGTGTTGCAAAAAATACAACTCTGAAGCACTCACCTGTAGAATTGGTATTATACGCATACAGCACGTCCTGCTTCAGTCATAGTAATAACGTGGGTAATCCTCTGCCTCCGGCGCCGTGCACTGCAGACATGTAGAAAACAAGCTCCTCCCGGCCCTACATATACCGAGGGACCTCCCACAAATCCCCAGCATTGAAAAGCAGTGAGAAAGAGAGGCCAGGAGAAAACAACCACCCAAAACTGGCAATACCAAAGATAACAATCACCAAAGAGGGAATCCAGAACAAGGTGAAACAGGGTGGGGTGGAGTAGGACGTGCTGTATGCGTATAATACCAATTCTACAGGTGAGTACTTCACAGAGTTGTATTATTCTAAGCATACAGCACGTCCTGCTCCAGATATAGTAATAACATGTGGGACATCCAATAGCAGTGTCCATAAGGTAGGGTGGGATCCCCAAAGAGCAACGGCGAGCAGTTTAAACTACTGCCGCCTGAAGAACCTTGCGGCCAAACACAGCATCAGCTGAGGCCCTAACATCAACCTTGTAAAACTTTGTAAAGGTATGAACGGAAGACCAAGTAGCGGCCTTGCAAACTTGTTCCACAGAGGCCTGGTGCTGAAAAGCCCAAGAAGCCCCAACAGCTCTAGTAGAGTGAGCAGTAAGACGAAAGGGGGGGGGGGGGGGGGGGGGAGTCTTCCCCTTAGTAGTATAGGCTTGAACCACAGCCTGACGAATCCATTTACTGATGGTAGACTTGGCGGGAGCTAAGCCCTTCCTAGGCCCATGAGGCACAACGAAGAGAGCATCCGTCTTCCTAAAGGCCTGAGTGGTAACCAGGTAAGACTCACCTAACCACATCCAAGGAATGCAAAACCCTTTCCTTAGGGTTACTAGGATTAGGGCACAAGGAAGGAAGTACAATATCTTGATTCAAATGAAATGCAGACACAACCTTAGGCAGGAAGTCTGGCTTGAAGCGAAACACCACCTTATCCCGATGTCTGTCAAAGTAGGGAGGCTGAATAGACAAAGCAGCCAACTCAGACACACGTCTATCCGAAGTGATAGCTACCAGGAAGACAACCTTGAGCGTGATCACCGCGAGAGCGGCTTCATGAATAGGCTCAAAAGGAGCCCCCTGCAGGGCCGACAACACCAAGTTCAGATCCCAAACAGGAACCATAGGTTTCCGAGGAGGACGCACATGAGTGACCCCCTGAAAGAAAGTCTTGATAAGAGGGTGCTGGGCAAAGGTCTTCTGAAAGAAGATAGACAGGGCCGAAACCTGGCCCTTCAAGGTACTAAGCTTAAGACCTAAGTCTAGACCACGTTGTAAACACTCCAGCACCCTGGAGACTAAGAATTCCCGGCAGGGAAGAGACCTGGATTCACACCAATCAATGTAGGCACGCCATACTCTATAATAGATAGCAGCCGAAGTCTTCTTCCTGGCTTGCACCATAGTAGCCACAACAGATGCAGACAAACCTTTTTCCCTTAAGATGGAGGTTTCAATAGCCAAGCCGTCAAAGCCAGAGTTAGTAAATTGGGATGGCGTAGAGACCCCTGAGTTAGAAGGTCTGGTATCCTTGGCAGATCGTACTGATCTACTGCCATTTGAACCATGTGACAGACGCTCTGTCTTTTGGATGTCATCACTATTCAGTTGCCCACCGGGTCATTCACTGGCCTTTTCTTAATTAGGTCATTGTATTTTGATACTGTTACAGGCAATGTCATTGTATTTTGACTGCCATTGTGTATTGTTGATTACGTCACAGTCAATGGCATTGTCCTGATTGATTATAATTATATTACAGCCTGCTATTGTTCTACTGATTGCGTCACCGGCAGAGTTGAGGGATTGTGTGCCCTGCTGCTATTGGTCAGTGTGGTTGTCATTGCATGGAGACTTGTGTATATAAGGCCTAGAGTGGCACTAATAAAGACACTTCACCTTCACCCTCAATACTGAGTTCTGTCTCTTATTGGGGGAAACGCTATATTACAATTCACTAGCCCTTGTAAGGGCTGTTCCTGTTTCCTCACGGACGACTCTGGAATTCCAGCAGCACCTCTTACGATTGGGAAAAGGACGTCTCGGGCGGTGAAGCCCTCCGGCGATAAGGGTTATCGCTACAAACCACGTCTGCGAAGCACACTCTCCTTGGCCACCTTGGGGCCACCAGAATCGCGGGTACCCCTTCCAGAGCGATCTTGCGCAGCACTCTGCCCAGAAGGGGAATTGGTGGAAACACATACAGGAGCCGAAACTCCTTCCAAGACATCGACAGGGCATCCGAGGCCAGAGCCAGAGGATCCTGAGACAGGGATACAAAGCTCGGTAGCTTGTGATTGTGACGTGACGCAAAGAGATCCACGTCTGGCACACCCCAACGGTGACACAGGGACTGAAAAACCCTGTCGCAGAGGGACCATTCCCCCTGCTCAGAGCATCTGCCAGCATGTTCTCCGCCCCCGGAATGTAGACAGCCGAGATGCATTGTACATTGGTCTCTGCCCATGTTAGAATCAGAGACACCTCCTGGAGAGCACCCTTGCTCCGGGTTCCTCCCTGATGATTGATGTAGGCTACCGCCGTCTTGTTGTCTGAGCGTACCTGAACCGCCAAACCCTGCAGGTGCTGGGTCAATCGTTCCAGCACCAATCTGACCGCCCTGAGTTCCAGGACATTGATAGGAAGATGGGCCTCCGGAGGGCCCCACCTCCCCTGGAAGCGCAGGGACTTCCAGAATCCCCCCCCAGCCCGAGAGACTGGCATCCGTTGTGACCGTCTCCCAAGAGGGAGCCAGGAAGGATCTGCCCCTTGTCAAGTTCCTGTGGTCCAACCACCACGCAAGGGATTGTCTGACCGAGGGGGGGAATCACCCAGCTGTCGTCCAAGGATGCTGGGTCCTTGTTCCATACTGATAGAAGGTGAAGCTGCAGGGTTCTCAAATGAAACTGGGCAAAGGGCACCGCCTCGAAGCTTGCCACCATCGAGCCCACCAACTGCATTCCCTGCCGGATGGAGGGATGAGGGTTCGAGAGCAGGGACCTCGCCTGCGTTGTCAGAGCTTCCACCTTCTGTGGAGGAAGGAATATCCTTGACTGAACCGAGTTCAGAATCATCCCCAGAAACGGGGTCACTGAGGAGGGGGGACAGAGGACTTTGGGTAATTGATCACCCAGCCGAAGGACTCCAGGGTGGACACCACCAAACGAGTGTCCAGTTCTGCCTGCCGCAGAGACCGAGAGGGCAGCACGCGTATGCCCTTTAGTCTTAAGAGAGACATCACCCCTGCCAGCACCTTGGTGAACACCCTGGGAGCCGACGTAAGGCCGAATGGCAGGGCCAAGAACTGATAGTGCTGATCCAACAGCGCAAATCTGAGAAACTTGTCCTTTTTGGGCACCGTGAACAGGTTGGAATAAAACCCCATGCCCCTGTCTCTTAAGGGGACCTCGCAGATGACCCCGAGCTCCAGAAGGTCCTGCACAGCCAGCATCAAGACTCGAGCTGAGGCAGGGTCCTGAGGGATCCGGGACCCAACGAACCTGGTAGGGGGCAGTATAGCAAATTCTATCTTGTAACCGGAGGAGACTACCTCCTGAATCCACCGGTCTGGGACAAGGCGTCTCCAGACATGCTCAAAGTGCTGTAGACGTCCCCCCCACCCCGACGGGCGAGGGCGCCCCTTCGTGCTTGGGGGGTCTTGGGGGGGGGGCTTTGGGCTTGGGCCCCCAGGAGGAACCAGGACGGCACCCTCTGTTCCTGTTCCAGGACTCTGTGCGAGACCCAGCGAAGGACACCCCTCTACCCTGCTTGGCCCCACGGTAGGGGGTCGAATGGGAGCTTGGGCCACGAAAGGGTCGAATCTGACGCTTGCACTGGGGCAACTTGCCACCCTTGGCAAAGATATCTAACCTTTCTCCAAACAGGCGCAGCCCTTTAAATGGAAGCCCCGTAAGGGCCTTCTTGGCGACGTTGTCAGCAGCCCACTGGCGTAACCAGATCGCACGGCGTATGGCTACCACCAGAGCAGAGGATCTAGCGCTCAGCTTAATAGCATCGTCCGATGCAGATAGGATATAATTCACAAAGGTCTCACAGGTGGCCAGAGCGTTGGCGGCCTCAGAGGGTAAGTCATCTGCCCCTTCCAGAGCAGTCTTAACCACCGTCCTGAGCGCCACCGCCGTGATGGCTAAGGCGCAAACCGGGCGGAGCGAAGCTCCCCCAAATGCAAAGGTATGACATGCCAATTGATCAACTCGCCGATCCTCTAAATCCCACAGCGTAGTAGTGTCAGGGGAGTGCATAATAGAGGTGTTGGACAGACTCAGAATCGGGGCATCGACCTCGGGTGGCGATGTCCAACACTTAACCAGATCGGCAGGAAATGGATACTTCTTATCCACAGCTTTAGGAATCCCCTGGAGTTTGCTGGGATGTTCCCATTCTTTCAGCACTAAGCTATTAAAATGAGTTCGGGAAACTCCAACCGCACCCTAGCGCTATGAAACAGATCACCCCTTTGCCTAGGAGCCGCGGGAGGGGGAGAGAGGGATAACACATCAAAGATCTGGGTCAGCAGTCTATCAATGTCGTCCTGGGACCAATGATCAGAACCAGACTCCTGGACTCGTCATCGTAGGACCCTGAGTCAGACAGCAGTTCCCCTTCCTCTGATGGGGAATGTGCATAGGAAAGCAGTAAATCATCAGATTCTAGAGGAAGAATAGCAGATTCAGGATTCAAATTATGCCTCTTGGCAGTAGCCTTGCACGCCAAGGAGCCAGCGATGAAGTTTTCCACACTAGCCAGTCTAGAGGCCAAATCAGCATGAGAGTCCCCACTAGTATTGGGGGTTAGGCTCAAGCTTGGGGGAGTAGGGGAAGTAAGGCGATGTGCGGGCCCAGCCTCGGAAGAGGTGGGGAGACCGGCTAGCGCCTGCTGGGCACAAGGGACGCACACCCGTGCATTGTCACCGCTGCTAGGTAAGACCCCACAAGCTGCACACAGACGGGCTTGTCCCAAAGGAACCCCGTTCACAATATCCTGGGATGCCTCCATATGGTGATTATTAAATTCAATATGCCAGTAGGGATTGACGCTGTAAGCAACCCTGGATGCCCCAATAACCCGCTGGGAAGTGGGAGTAATTTCTTAAAATGGTCTGGACCGGGCGCTACGTCGGGCCGGGAGAAGCCACCGAAGACCGCTGTCTGAAAGACACAACAGGGAACAGGGATGTCAGAGCCGAGCGCGAAGAAGCAAGCTAGGGGAAAGATCGGCCATGAGGGCACTTACTGGTCTGCGAGGGTCACGCGCATGCGAGAAGGAAATGGCGCCCAGCGAACCTCGAAGGGCGGGCCAGAGTGGGCAATGACGCGGAACGCGCCAGACTGAACCACGCCCCCACCCTCGGAGAGCGCGAAGCTCGAAGGCGCGCAGCCAATCAGGCAGAATCACCTCAGAGAAAATGTCTGACAGAGTGAAAAACAGGAGTAAAAACGCCGTAGCTTCCCCGAACAGGGCTGCCGTACGCGCCATAGAGAACAATAAAAGCGCTGTGGTTAGCTAAAAAAGCGAAGCGCGCTCTGACACCCGGTAATGGATAAAAGCCATAGGACTCTAGTGTAATTAGGGCAAGGATAGGCCATTGAACACACAACCCCCCCCCCCCTCTTTTCCCCCCCCACTAACGGGGGAATCTAGGGAGGAAGGTGACCCAATGCAGGGTTCACCGTTACATGGGATGTGGGGGCACTGGTGCGGGAGGGGCATCCAACTGAAGGCTCACCATTCGCCTTAACCTCCTACCCTATGGTGGGGGATTGCGGTGGAGACTAGCTCCGTAAGCACACGAGGTGCTGCCTACCTTCACTCGACCAACGCAGCTCAGGCTGGGAGGCATTAATTCACAATGAGGACGGGTGGAAATAGTCCCGCAGGGCCTCGGGCTGTCAAGCCCCGCTCGCCTGCGAGAGCGTGATACTTCATGTCTTCGCAGTTCCAGCACTGCAGAGAAATCTGGGGATTTGTGCGAGGTCCCTCGGTATATGTAGGGCCGGGAGGAGCTTGTTTTCTACATGTCTGCAGTGCACGGCGCCGGAGGCGGAGGATTACCCACATGTTATTACTATGACTGGAGCAGGACGTGCTGTATGCTTAGAATAAAAAACCCTTATCCGGAAGCCAGCGGTGCTCCTCTGGCGGCAGCCACTAAAAGTAACACAGAGCAGCATCCCCCGAGTCTGACGCTCATTCACTTGAAAGGACGGGAGCGCACACAGAGAGGGGATGCGGCTCCGGGTCATTCTGCCAAGATGGCGGCTCCCAGAATCCGGAGTGCTGAAGGAGCAGCATTGGCCCGAGGGTCATGTAAGGCTTTTTTTTTTCTCAGTACTAGGGTAGGGTGGCAGAGCGGGGCGGATCCAACTTTTGACTAAAGCGGAACAACTTTTGTTCTGCTTTAAATCAATCCAGAAAGCCCAAGATTAGGCTAAATACTCACCTGTGTGCTGCAGTCAGACAACATCCCTCTCCTCTCTGCAAGCCACTTCCAGAGGGCAATGAGGTTTGCTGAGAGCAAAAAGTGAAGGGAGCAGGGGCGCCACTATCCTGGCTCACTCTGTTCTGTGCCGTATTTAGCCACTGCAGGAACCTGGAATAAGGTGAGTATTTACCCCTGACGGGGAGCTTCCTGCTTAGCGCATCAGCAAATCACAAATCAAGATGCTTCTTTGGTAACTGAAGTCTTGACTTTTTTTACATTAGGAGAACTTCAAAAAGTAAATGGTATTTCAAATGAAAAGCACTCACCTTGGCCAGGGTGCTGTATGCCAGTCCCAGAATGCCTTGCCAGTTGATCTGCGGCATAAAGAAGCTCTCCGACTCCAGGATGGAGGCTATGTTGACAACAAACGTTGAATTTACTCCCTTTGGAACGGTGAGGACATCTTTGCCAAGAACTCCAGTCCAGCTTCCCTGAGTGTACCGGACGGTCACGGGCGTATCTAATGACTGATACGTTTCAGATCTGCAAAAAAAAAGCATGATCATTAAACCGGACCTAAAGTCAAAAATGACTTTCTATGGCTCCTAGTTAAACAATCATCCTGGGCCATTCCACTTTGGGATGCTTCCGCAGTTGTGGACTTTCCCATCAGACCTCAGACACATCTCTCATGTGCAGCGCAATGTGGCGAATCAGCGTGGGAGAGCAATGGGCCTTCTCCATACACAACCAACTTCCGCATACATTGCTGAAGGTGAGAAATGTGCAGCGTTTGAGCAGGTGGAAGGTAAGTGAGGTATCTCCTGCCCCACAGGGCACTACTGGTCTGAGTTTTGTGCACACTTGCTCTTAGTAAGCCAAAATCTGGCATGAAACTTTATGAGAGGGGGACAGGAAACAGCTGCGCACTCCAGTGATGCATGTCTCCTATTGGTGGAGCTGCAGCTTGTGTAGGTGCTTCCTATTGCCCATCAGATAGAGCTCTGTTATGAAAAGTATATCTCGAGGGCAGGGCTCACTGATGGCGCGAGGGTGGTAGGTCAATTTAGCGCTCCTGAGAACCCTCCCTCCTTCCGAGGTCTACTTTAAATGCTGGCCAAAGTATTCCATGGATGTCAAAAACGACACTTACATGGCTCTAAACCCACACCGATAGGCCCGAGAATCATATATATACCCCCCCATCCAACGGGATGCCCCGCCTTGTGAAACCCCCCCTGGTCGCCCCATTCACTTACCTTGTTTTCCGGTACCACAGCACCTCTAAGACCAGGGGGCGCATTCTGCCATCCCCTCTAGCAGGGCACGTGCCAGGAATTTGTGAATGTCAGGCGCGGGCACGCTCCCTGGTTAGAGGAAGCGGAGGATGCGGCCGTCAGGGAGCTCCGAGCCGCTGCTCTTAGATGCGCCGTGGGACCGGGAAGATGTGAGCTGGTCTCAATGATCTGGGGGGTTCGCAGAAAAGAACCAAAACCCAAGATCAAAATCCTGGATTTTGGTCCACTTTAAAGGATCTGTATTGCCAAATGGTGTAATATTAAAAATACTTTTAAAGCGGATCAAGACCGGCCTGGAATCTAAAAGATTCTAGGGCCGGCCGCTGGCTTTCCCTCGGGGCATCCAGAAATGGGATGTCCCGCTGTGTGAACACCCAAACCCCCCCCCCCCCCCAGGGCGGCCATAAAAATTCACCTTTCCCCGCTTTAATGGCGCATGCGCAGGCTCTCGTCCAATGAGAGCCAACCGTCAGCAGCAGATGGCTCTCATTGTGTTCAATGGGGAGTGTGCTGCCGCATCCCATGGCGTTGTGCGCGCACTCTGGTTCCAGCCATTCAGATAGTTCCCCATTAAAGTCAATGAGAACCGTTTGCCAAAAGAGTTAAACAAAGCAAAAGGCTGTCACTGGCTGAGCACCTGTGGTGAAACACGGAGGAAGCGAGTTGTTTGGGGCTTCCTAAAGGGTTTCGGGCAGCAGGACATCCTCAATTGGGATGCCCCCAGGGACCAGAACAAAACCCAGGAAAGTAAAAATCCCAGGTTTTGTTCCTCTTTAAACACATCGGCTAATGAGAAGAGGCGTCACTTATACACCCAAACGTAATAATACTTTCGTCAAGCTTGTGGTTTGGGGTGACAGGTTTGAGTCTATCACGTGTGACAGAACCTTTTCCCAGATTACCACCTTCTTCCATTAAAAGATAAACAAGCCTGGCTAGATATTTCTTGATGTCGGATGTATAAGTAACCCCCCTCCTCCCCCCGCATCCAGCATATCTATATGCATTTTTATCATTGGCCCATTTTTTCAAGATAGTCCTCTTTTCCCAAATAAAAAAAAAACCCTCCCATATCTATATTCAGGAGCCATGTGGGCCATCTGGGGGTGGCTTGCCAATAACCATCCCTTCATTACCTGCGGCTGGGACGGGGGAATGTTGCAGAAAAGTTCATCGGCCCCAGGTAGAGCACTGGACCTGTGCTGAAGGGCAAGAGCTGGGGCTGGTCACCCAGTGCTTGAAGCAGTCTTATAGGGGCAAATGTAGCGCACACACCTAACCGGCACGCGTGCACCACCGATTGTCCTGCATCGGATCGTCCTCCAATCAATGGCATCGGCACACAGGCGGCTTCCTTCGCTTTATGTGTGGCCTTGCCCATTTACTTAAATGGGTGGACAGGCGGGCACGCACACACAGGGCAGTAAGCATATTCGTGCACTCATCACTCACTACAGCCGGCAGCGTGCCAATGTCATTGATGGTTCTGGATCCCCGCTAAGGTAAGAACTTTTATTTTTGTACCCCCTCGTCTCAGTGTGGTAACTGGGGGGGGGAGGGGGATCTGCGTATTATAGGGGGGTTGGGGGTGCATGCTGTCCGTTATATGGGAATAGGAAGGGGAGATTCCGCACGCTGCTCCTTATTTTGTGGGGGGGGGGGGGGATATGCCACACCGGCTGTTATAGGGGGTTGAGGGGATTCTGCACCCTGCTTATTAAAGGGATTGTAGTCTGCAGTGCACACAGCTTGCTATAAGGGGATTGGGGGGGGGGGGGGGGGGGATTCTGCACACTGCAAGTTATGGATTGATTTGAAGGGACTTGGTTATTAGGTTTACATGGGGAAGGAGGATTTGGTTCAGAGAGTTTGTATGTTGCTTTCGAATTTTCCTTCTTCAAACCGTATGTGCCTATTACGGCGTGCTAAATATTTCTGCTTTATAAAACACTTTATAGTTATATAACTTAAAGCGGATCTTCACCCTGAATAAGAGCCTATCTTATATGTTTCCCACACCCTGTACATACAGATTGCCCACATTAATCCGGTCCTTCACCCTGAATAAGAGCCTATCTTATATGTTTCCCACACCCTGTACACACACAGATTGCCCACATTAATCCGGACCTTCACCCTGAATACGAGCCTATCTTATAGGTTTCCCACACCCTGTACATACAGATTGCTCACGTTAAATATATTACTACCTGCATCCACTGTTATGAGCCTTTAAACATCCAAGATGGCGGCTCATGGAGCATCAGGCAAGTGTCTTCTGACTGTCGCTCTGCATTCTGGGATTGCTGTCCCCTCCCTGACCCCAGCTCTGCTCTGTTTGTGCAAAGCACAGCTATAACCCCGCCCCCTGCACTTTATCCCGCCCTCCTCTCCTCAGTATGTGTGATGCTTTTGAGTCAAGATGGCGGCGCCCGTATCCTAGAGTCCTGAACAGAGTTGCAGCCCAGTGGGGGAAAGAATAATAAGTAAGTGACTAAAAACTTAAACATATATTAATTTTAGATGCTGAGGAGAGAAGACCGAGCAGAGCTGGGGTCAGGGAAAGGACAGCAATCCCAGAATGCAGAGCGGCACAGTCAGAAGGCACTTCCTGTTTGCAGGCTGCTTGATGGTCCATGAGCCGCCATCTTGGATATTTAAAGGCTCATAAAATGCAGTAGATGCAGGTAGGATGATTTTTAATGTGAGCAATCTGTATGTACAGGGTGTGGGAAACATATAAGATAGGCTCTTATTCAGGGTGAAGGTCCGGATTATTGTGGGCAATCTGTATGTACAGGGCGTGGGAAACATATAAGATAGGCTCTTATTCAGGGTGAAGGTCCGGATTATTGTGGGCAATCTGTATGTACAGGGCGTGGGAAACATATAAGTTAGACTCTTATACAGGGTGAAGGTCCGGATTATTGTGGGCAATCTGTATGTACAGGGTGGAGGAAACATACAAGATAGGCTCTTATTTAGGGTGAAGGTCCGGATTATTGTGAGCAATCTGTATGTACAGGGTGGAGGAAACATACAAGATAGGCTCTTATTCAGGGTGAAGGTCCGGATTATTGTGGGCAATCTGTATGTACAGGGTGGGGGAAACATATAAGATAGGCTCTGATAGGGTGAACTTTTTCATAAGGGGCAGGAGTATGTTATTCGCCATTTTGGCCGCACAGGGTCACAAGCCCTCCTCCTCGTACATGGCTTAGGTGTCCCACCAGGTGCAGAGCCGCAGCACACAAACATCCTGTACAGCGGCGTCACTGTCCTTTCCGATGCAGCTTCCATTACGTGAGTGTGTCTGAGCACAAGGATGTGAGGCGCGTGCAAGATAAACACAGCGACAGCCGCTGGATCTCCGCAGCTTCCCGCTAATCCTCCCGTCTTATCACCCTCACAGTCTCACCTGCCAGGTGCTGTCAGCAGGTGAGGCTGTGAGCTCCACCCCCTATAACAGGCAGTGTGGCATCAGCATAGCCGATTCATCTTTTGCCATGTTTCTTGTTCACCACCAGCAAAATAAATCATCCCAAACGGGATGCCCCGCTGCATGAAAGCCTCTGCGGTCGCCACAAAACTAACCTTCTTCCTGGCTCCCATGTAACCATCTCTGGGCTGAGGCGCGCTCCTGCCATCAGACATTCCAGTAGGCTGGGAGCATCCTCATCTAAAGGAATATATAGCTGGTCTCTGCAGCTAAACAGAGCGGTATTGCAGATCATTAAAGTGGACCAAAACCCACGGTGATCCGCCCAGGAATCTATAAGATTCCCTCCCCCCCAAGGCATCCAAAATCCAGGTGCCCCGCTGTGTGAAACCCCCCAGGTCGCCCATACACTTAGCTTGTTTCCCGGTCCAACGGCGAATGCGCGAGCCACAGCAGCAGGGATGCGGCCGCCTGTGCGCTCGGACGTGGCGTCAGCAGATCTAAATATGAACCTGTAAGGGCACCACTAAAGTATCGAGGACTATATGGTACAGATGGTGCTCCCATAAATCCCAAAAACCACAATAACAAACCAATACAAATTAGGGATCTAAATATGGGCACTCACTCTGATACTATGTACAAGATAATATGACAACATTTATTGAAGGTGCTATATACACAATAAAAAACATATACACAACATATACAGACAAGACAAGGTTAAAAAAGGAAAATTGGTGGGTCCCCGGGAACTGCTCACTGCAAAGCCGGTGTATAAATAGATAATGAGCAAGTCCAATATTGTATATCAAAAATTAAACATATCTATATCTATACCTATAAACAGAGCATGACCCACCAATTTTCCTTTTTTAACCTTGTCTTGTCTGTATATGTTGTGTATATGTTTTTTATTGTGTATATAGCACCTTCAATAAATTTTGTCATATTATCTTGTACATAGTATCAGAGTGAGTGCCCATATTTAGATCCCTAATTTGTATTGGCGTCAGCAGATCTAAGCGTGCTGACTGGACGAGCAGCTGCACATGCGCCGTAGGACCAGGAAGATGGCTTCGGCGATCTGGGGGGGGGGGGGGGGGGTTCACACAGTGAGGCACCCCGGGGGCAAAGACCAAAACCCAGGATAAGCAAAATCAGTCCTGGCATTGTAAGGCCCGGGGGCCGTATACCGCCCATTGATTGGCTCTGACAGGCCTGGGCTGAGCTGGCTGATAAGAGTCCCTCCGCTCATGCTGCCTGCGAGGCGCCCGCCTGTCCCTCTTGGCAGCGGGTCGGTGCCTCCCGCACTGTACACAGGCCATCACTTAAACAGCAGCCGATCGGCCGCTCGGCTCAATGAGGAAGCGAGAACGCGCCAGACCCAACACGAGCGTCTGATTGGCTGCTGCTTAAAGTGGACCAACACCCAGGGGGGGATCCGCCCAGGAATCTATAAGATTCCCGGGACGATCAGATCCCTCCCCGCGGGGCATCCGAAATCGGGATGTCCCGCGGGGAGGAACCCCCCAGGAAGCCCAGAAACCTTACCTTATCCCCGTTACAACAGCGCATGTGCGGGCCGTGGCCGCATCTCGCCCATCCCTCTAGCAGGGCGCACACCCTGTTAGAGGGAAGCGCAAGATGCGGCCTCCAGCGCTCAGAGCCGCTGTGGTTGGACGCCGCTTGTACGTGCATACCACAGCGGCTCTGAGCGCTCCGATTGGATGAGCGCCCGGGTAGGAGCGTGGAGAGGTGAGCGTTTCCGGGCATTCTGGGGGGTGCCCTACCGAAGTGGACCAAAACCCAGGATAGTGAAAATCCTGGGTGTTGGTCCACTTTAAGTGATGGCCTGTGTACAGTGCGGGAGGCGCCGACCTGCTGCGAAGAGGGACGGGCGCCCGACAGAGCCCAACCAGGGGAGGAGAAGGAGGTAGGCTTCGGCGCCATCTTGCCTGGGTGGAGGGGCGGGGCTCATAAGTGCCCAGACTGGAAGCCATCCTCGGGCTGCTGCTAAGCTTAAACCGGACCTTCAGCATGATTTAATGAAAAGCCCAAAACTATTCCCCAGCATCTAAAATTAATATATTTTAAGTTTTTAGTCACTTACTTGTTACCACTGGGCTGCAACTCTGTTAAAGCGGACCTTCACTCTGAATAAGAGTCTATCTTATATGTTTTCCACACCCTGTACATACAGATTGCTCACATTAAAAATCATCCTACCTGCATCTACTGCATGTTATGAGCCTTTAAACATCCAAGATGGTGGCTCATGGAGCATCAGGCAGCCTGCAAACAGGAAGTGTCTTCTGACTGTGTTGCTCTGCATTGCTGTCCTTTACTGACCCCAGCTCTGCTCTGTTTGTGCAAAGCACAACTATAACCCCACCCCTGTACTTTTCCCCCCTCTCCTCAGTATGTGATGCTTCTGAGGCAAGATGGCGGCGCCCGTATCCCAGAGTCCTGAACAGAGTTGCAGCCCAGTGGGGGAAAGACTAAGTAAGTAAGTGACTAAAACTGTAAAATATATTAGTTTTAGATGCTGGGGAAGTGGACCAACACCATCTATAAGATTCCCGGGCCGATCACCTCCCTCCCCGCGGGACATCAGAGATCGGGTTTTCCTGCGGGGTGAAACCCCCCCAAACACCCCAAACTCCTTACCTTATCTTCGGCGGCGGCCGGCGCGGGCGCGTCAAGAGGGACGCGCGGGAGGCAGCGGCAGAGGAGCCGCTTGTCCGCGGCTGTCAGATTCCTTGTCCGTCGGCGCGGGGAGAGGTGAGTTTTTCGGGGGGTTCGGGGGGTTTCACACAGCGGGGCACCCCGATCGAGGGTGCCCCACCGAAGTGGACCAAGACCCAGGATAGTCAAAATCCTGGGTGTTGGTCCACTTTAAGGATTTGGGCTTTTCATTAAATCATGGTGAAGGTCCGGTTTAAGGACTTTAGGATACGGGCGCTGCCATCTTGACTCAGAAGCATCACACTTACTAAGAGAGCGGGATAAAGTACAGGGGACGGGGTTATAGCTGTGCTTTGCACAGACAGAGCCGAGCTGGGGTCAGGAAAAGGTCAGCAATCCCAGAATGCAGAGCAGCACAGTCAGAAGGCACTTCCTGTTTGCAGGCTGCCTGATGTTGCATGAGCCGCCATATTGAATGTTTAAAGGCTCATAACATGCAGTAGATGTAGGTAGGATGATTTTTAATGTGGGCAATCTGTATGTACAGGGTGTGGGAAACATATAAGATAGGCTCTTATTCAGGGTGAAGGTCTGGATTAATGTGGGCACCCTGTATGTACAGGATAGGGGAAACATATAAGATAGGCTCTTATTCAGAGCGAAGGACCGCTTTAAGGGGAAGGAGAGTAAGGTAAGTGGGGCTGCATTTGCTGCTGACATCTGTGGGGCGATATCCCCCCTTTCTGTGGATCCCACCAACCGGTATCACCCTCCCTCCAGTTGTCAGCTCAGTGCACATGATTCTTGTCACAAGACTTTAGCCCTCAAAATGTCCGCTAAAAAAAAAAAAAAAAGGTAGATGCTGAATGCAGGGTTTTCCCCAAAAAATGTTCTGCTTTTTATAAAGAAATACAATTAATATTATGCAGAATTGAGTTCAGCCTTTTGGCCCGGCCCTCCACAATATTTTAGTTTCTCATGTGGCCCCATGAAAAAAAATAATTGCCCACCCCTGGTCAAAATCCTGGGTTTTGGTCCACTTTAAACCTGAACAACAAGGCCAAAATGATTTTACTCAGTCTGCATTCTGCACCCACACTATCCGGGTTGCAAGCTAAACAAAAAAGTGCTTTTTTTTTTAGGGTTTGATGATTCACATTCAGGGACATCCCAAATCAGGATACCCTTTCAAAGCGGGCTAAAACCCAGGTAAGCGGAATTCCTGGGATTTTGGTCTGCTTTAAAGGGACCTTTGCATCAATTCTGTGCTGGTATGCAGGGATGCCGCATGCTCCCTATTGTAAACAATCAGAGCGATTTGCCATAAGCCAATGTGGAGTGCGTCAGGGATGCGGCTCCCCATTGAAGCCAATCAGAAGCCTTTGCCGAAGGATGTAAACACAGAAAAGAGCTCTGATTGGATGTGAGCCCGTGCATGCGCCGTTGGACCAGGGAAAGGTGAGTTATTACCGGCGCTCTGGGGGGTTTCACACAGCAGGGCACCACAATTCGGCATGCTCCTGGGGGCGCGGAACAAGTGTCAAATTCCCGGGTTTTTGTTCCGCTTTAAATATTAACCGTAATCTTTATATTACAAAACTATATATATATATATATATATAACTATATATATATATATATATATATATATATATATATATATATATATATATATATATATATATATATATATATATATATAATATTTTTTTATTTTTATTATATTTTTTTATTATTTTTATTATATTTTTTTATTATTTTTATTATATTTTTTTATTATTTTTATTACTTTTTTTTATTTTTCTTATATTTTATTTTTTTATTTAATTATTTTTATTATTATTTTATTATTATTATTTTTAATAAAGACATTCTTGACTACAGACAGAGGTCGCTGGCATTACTTACGCTGTGGAGTCGTAGTATGTGGTAATATCTGGATTGGGGGTCCCGGCAACGGCAAAGTTACTGCTTCCTGTGTCCACCAAAATGTTCAACTGAAAAATAAAATTAAATGTTATTAAAGCGGACCAACAGTCACCCAACAAACCGTGCTCATATGTTTAATTGACCTTTTTCTAACTCCTGCTGTGGTAAAAATGTAAAAACAAAATGGCGGCTCATGCATCTGCAGGCTGCCTGCAAACAGGAAGTGCTGCTGAGCTTCCTGTTACTGTGCATTCTCAGTTATGTCAGTTGAATCTCATGTTATGGCCGAGATGCTGGGAGAGGAAGCTCGGAATTGGCGGCCACCTTTCTTTTCCAACTGTCCTCGGCTGTTGGTTCGGTTTAAGTCTGCCGTCAGATTTACACGAGGAAGAAAACAATCCAAGAGTGGATCAGCCTAACTAGCCAATGGGATTCAAGCTGGTAAACACGTTAAACCAGTAGAAATTCAAGCAGACTGACTGCCTAGTATTTTTAAGAATAACCCATTACAACTTTGCATTTGGTGTTGCATTTAAAGCGGACCTTCACCCTGAATAAGAGCCTATCAACTATATTTACCCCCTGTACATACAGATTGTCCACATTAATCTGGACCTTCACCCTGAATTAGAGCCTATCTCATATGTTTCCCACATGAAGCATCATGATGCTCATGAAGCATCAGGCAGCCTGCAAACAGGAAGTGTCTTCTGACTGTGCCGCTCTGCATTCTGGGATTGCTGTCCTTTCCCTGACCCCAGCTCTGCTCTGTGCAAAGCACAGCTATAACCCCCCCCCCCCCCCCGTGCTTTATCCTACTCTCCTCTCCTCAGTAAGTGTAATGCTTCTAAGTCAAGATGGCAGCGCCCATATCCTAGAGTCCTGAACAGAGTTGCAGCCCAGTGGGGGAAAGAATAAGTGACTAAAAACTTAAACCGGACCTTCACTATGATTTATTGAAAAGCCCAAACCCTTATAAAATGGTGTTCCATGAGCAGGGGCGGACTGGGGCTAGAAAACGGCCCGGGACTTTTTGGGGCACACCGGCCCTGCTGCCCTGTTTCTGGCCCGGTATAGTATCTTAATGTCACTATATATACACACACACAACACCTTATTTTCGCTCCATAAGACACACCCAGGGTTTAAAGGACAAAAATAAGAAAGAAAATATTCTGAACCAAATGGTGTACTTAAATCCCCCCCATTACAGGCAGAATCCCCTATTACAGGCAGTAATTGGTATCCCTCATTAAAGCAAGTGAGGGGCATCCCACAGAGGCACGTTGCAGAATCTTCCATTACGGGCAGTGCGGCGCATCCCTCAGTGCAGCCAGTGCTTAAAAGCCGACCATAAACACAACATCATAGAAACATAGAAGGTTGATGGCAGAAGGAGACCATACGCTCCCATCTAGTCTCTGCCCTTATGTGTATACTGTATGTTCTCTGTATCTTATGTGTATACTGTATGTTCTCTGTATCTTATGTATATCCTGTATGTTCTCTGTATCTTATGTATATCCTGTATGTTCTCTGTATCTTATGTGTATACTGTATGTTCTCTGTATCTTATGTGTATACTGTATGTTCTCTGTATCTTATGTGTATACTGTATGTTCTCTGTATCTTATGTGTATACTGTATGTTCTCTGTATCTTATGTGTATACTGTATGTTCTCTGTATCTTATGTGTATACTGTATGTTCTCTGTATCTTATGTGTATACTGTATGTTCTCTGTATCTTATGTGTATACTGTATGTTCTCTGTATCTTATGTGTATACTGTATGTTCTCTGTATCTTATGTGTATACTGTATGTTCTCTGTATCTTATGTATATACTGTATGTTCTCTGTATCTTATGTATATACTGTATGTTCTCTGTATCTTATGTGTATCCTGTATGTTCTCTATATCTTATGTGTATACTGTATGTTCTCTGTATCTTATGTGTATCCTGTATGTTCTCTGTATCTTATGTGTATCCTGTATGTTCTCTGTATCTTATGTATATCCTGTATGTTCTCTGTATCTTATGTATATCCTGTATGTTCTCTATATCTTATGTGTATACTGTATGTTCTCTATCTTATGTATATACTGTATGTTCTCTGTATCTTATGTGTATACTGTATGTTCTCTGTATCTTATGTATATACTGTATGTTCTCTATCTTATGTATATACTGTATGTTCTCTGTATCTTATGTGTATACTGTATGTTCTCTGTATCTTATGTGTATACTGTATGTTCTCTGTATCTTATGTGTATACTGTATGTTCTCTGTATCTTATGTGTATACTGTATGTTCTCTGTATCTTATGTGTATACTGTATGTTCTCTATCTTATGTATATACTGTATGTTCTCTGTATCTTATGTGTATACTGTATGTTCTCTGTATCTTATGTGTATACTGTATGTTCTCTGTATCTTATGTGTATACTGTATGTTCTCTGTATCTTATGTGTATACTGTATGTTCTCTGTATCTTATGTGTATACTGTATGTTCTCTGTATCTTATGTGTATAGTGTATGTTCTCTGTATCTTATGTGCATACTGTATGTTCTCTGTATCATGTGTATATACTGTATGTTCTCCGTATCATGTGTATACTGTATGTTCTCCGTATCATGTGTATACTGTATGTTCTCCGTATCATGTGTATACTGTATGTTCTCTTTATCTTATGTGTATACTGTATGTTCTCTGTATCTTATGTATATACTGTATGTTCTCTGTATCTTATGTATATACTGCATGTTCTCTGTATCTTATGTGTATACTGTATGTTCTCTGTATCTTATGTATATACTGTATGTTCTCTGTATCTTATGTGTATACTGTATGTTCTCTGTATCTTATGTATATACTGTATGTTCTCTGTATCTTATGTGTATACTGTATGTTCTCTGTATCTTATGTGTATACTGTATGTTCTCTGTATCTTATGTGTATACTGTATGTTCTCTGTATCTTATGTGTATACTGTATGTTCTCTGTATCTTATGTGTATACTGTATGTTCTCTGTATCTTATGTGTATACTGTATGTTCTCTGTATCTTATGTATATACTGTATGTTCTCTGTATCTTATGTATATACTGTATGTTCTCTGTATCTTATGTATATACTGTATGTTCTCTGTATCTTATGTGTATACTGTATGTTCTCTGTATCTTATGTATATACTGTATGTTCTCTGTATCTTATGTGTATACTGTATGTTCTCTGTATCTTATGTGTATACTGTATGTTCTCTGTATCTTATGTGTATACTGTATGTTCTCTGTATCTTATGTGTATACTATATGTTCTCTTTATCTTATGTGTATACTGTATGTTCTCTTTATCTTATGTGTATACTATATGTTCTCTTTATCTTATGTGTATACTATATGTTCTCTGTATCTTATGTGTATACTGTATGTTCTCTGTATCTTATGTGTATACTGTATGTTCTCTGTATCTTATGTGTATACTATATGTTCTCTGTATCTTATGTGTATACTGTATGTTCTCTGTATCTTATGTATATACTGTATGTTCTCTATATCTTATGTGTATACTGTATGTTCTCTGTATCTTATGTGTATACTGTATGGTCTATCTTATGCGTATAATGTATGTTCTCTGTATCTTTTGCGTATACTGTATGTTCTCTTTATCTTAGGATAGATGGAGGCTTATCCCAGACATGTTTAAATTCAGTGACTGTTGATTTTTCAACTACCTCTGCTGGAAGCTTGTTCCCGGGATCTACTACTCTTTCTGTAAAATAGTATTTTCTAACATCACTGTAGCTCCTCGGGCAGCTGTATAGGATGTGGGGAGATTTCCCCCAAAGCAACAATTCCTTTGACACATGCGATATGGGGAAACCCCTCTCCAGCACTGGACGGAGCTAACAATCTAGGAGAAAGGTTAGTCCCATGTTGCAGAGGAATGTTCCGGGCCCTCTCAGAGGAATGTTTTACACCCGAGCTCAGAGGAGCCATTCACATCCCTCCACGCAGCTGACCGTCACCCACACACTGGCCTGACAGGCCACACAAGGCCATTGTATGCGGGACAATAGCCAGGCAACGGGCGAGAGGGGGAACCTGAGGTAAAACTTCATCACACTCCTTCCGGGAGCAGAAGGACTGAAGAATAAGTCAATTTAAATGTAATCATTACCCATTTATCAAATAAAATGGCTCCCTGCGCATGACCAACCAGCAACACAGGCCGGGCCGGTGGAGCCCAAAAAGTTAAACACGCTCTATAGACTACTATGGTGACATCCCCCCTCCCATCATTAAAGTGGACCAACACCCAGGATTTTGACTATCCTGGGTTTTGGCCCCAGCGGCTCCGAACACGCCGGCGGCTGCATCTCGCACTTCCCTCTAACAGGGAGCACGCCCGCGCCGGCCATTCGAGAAAAAAATGGCCAGAGCGGGCACGCGTCCTGCTAGAGAGAAGCGCAAAATGGCCCGGGAGTAAGGTAAGGTTAGCGGGCGTCCTGGGGGGTTTCACACAGCGGGCCATCCCAATTTTGGATGCCCCGCGGGGAGGGATCGGTTCGGCCTGGGAATCTTATAGATTCCCGGGCCGATCCAGCTGGGTGTTGGTCCACTTTAAACCGGACCTTCAGCATGATTTAATGAAAAGCCCAAACCCTTAAACGATTCCCCAGCATCTAAAATTAAAATATTTTAAGGTTTTTAGCCACTTAATTATTCTTTCCCCCACTGGGCTGCCACTCAGGACTCTAGGATACGGGCCCCGCCATCTTGCCTCAGTAGCATCACATACTGAGGATAGGAGAGCAGGATAAAGTGCAGGGGGTGGGGTTATAGCTGTGCTTTGAACAGAACAGCAGAGCTGGGGTCAGGAAAGGTCAGCAATCCCAGAATGCAGAGCAGCACAGTGAGAAGGCACTTCCTGTTTGCAGGCTGCCTGATGTTCCATGAGCCGCCATCTTGGATGTTTAAAGGCTCATAACATGCAGTAGATGCAGGTAGGATGATTTTTAATGTGAGCAATCTGTATGTACAGGGTGTGGGAAACATATAAGATAGACTCTTATTCAGGGTGAAGGTCCGGAATAATGTGGGCAATCTGTATGTACAGGGTGTGGGAAACATATAAGATAGGCTCTTATTCAGGGTGAAGGTCCGGAATAATGTGGGCAATCTGTATGTACAGGGTGTGGGAAACATATAAGATAGGCTCTTATTCAGCGTGAAGGTCCAGATTAATGTGGGAAATCTGTATGTACAGGGGGAAACATATAAGATTGAAGGTCCGGTTGAAGTGCTCTTGAGCAAGGCACCAATATCTCCCCAGACTTTCTCCATGTGGTCAAGCTGAAGGATGACTTGGAAAAACCCAATGCACCTGGGTGGCCCGGAGCAGCCAGCCATCAGACGTCTCCCCGTCCACGCGGCTGGCGGGATAATGAAAACTTCCTTTATTGCTCAACAAGCAGAAACAATTTTAGAGCGTCTCGCTCGCCATTTTTTCACCGCGCTAATAGATGGTAAATTTGCAGCCCATTCCGATAATGGCTCATTTAACAGAAAGATTTCTAATTACACCACAACCCCATCTGCCAGCGAATGGCTTGTGAGCGCCGCGCTCTTTGCCCCGACTCTTGCGTGCGATTATTACGCGTTATGATTGGCGCTCGCTTGGTTAATGGCGCTCTCCTACCACTTTATAAGGAGGGAAAGCGGCTCATCTGTCTAAACATATGTTCTGTCAAAGGAACTGGCTGGCGTCGCGTCACGCATCATCTCCCCACCAGCAATGCCGCCATCTGTCGGAGGAGCAGACACCCCCCCCCCCCCCCCCTCAGCCGTCCTGGGGAGAAAATTTAAAAAAGAAAATAAAAACAGCGAGGATTGGGAAAAGCAGATTCTTTCCCGAAATAGAAGCATAGAACGGAATCTGTTTATTTGGCAACGCAAACAGGGTCGGGGGCCAAGGACAACCTTGATGCTCAGCAGCGTCGCTACTGCAACTGTGATTGGCTGACTCAGGGGTCACCGGAAGGTCCCATCCCTATGGCTGACGCAGTGATTGCCGCAACAGGGTGAGTCTTTTTTCCCCCCATCAATTATGCAAATACGGCTTTGCTTGGTGGGAGGGGAAGAGGCTTTGCCAAATAGGGTGAAGGTACTTTTTAAAGCAGAACAAAACCCAGGGTGGTCGCTGGCCTGTCCCCGGGGCATCCTGAACCCAGATGTCCCACTGTGTGAACCCCCCCAGATTGCCAGTAAATGCTTACCTAGTCCAGGTCCAACGGTGTATGCACAGGCTCTCGTCCAATCAGAGCCGTTTACCGTGCCAAGTCATTCGGCAAATGGCTCTGGTTACAACAGGGAGTGTCCGCATCGCGACCTCCTACGCCCCCTATTGAAGACTATCAGAGCTAGTTGCTGAATGACATAAGTACCGCAAATGGCTCTGATTGGACAAGAGCCCAAGCATGAGCCATTGGACCACAAAGATGAGTTTTACAGGGTGTTTTAGGGGGTTTCACACAGCAGGGCATTTCAATTCAGGGTGCCCACGAGGCTTGGAACAAAACCTGGGATAGTCAGAATCCTGGGTTTCGTTCTGCTTTAAACCGGACCTAAACCCCGATAACCTGGATCTAGAGTCTAAAAGACATCTTGCCCCTGCTGTGTGAGACACCTGGGATCGCCCGTATACTCACCTCGGGAATCAATCTGATGGCCCACATGCGTCAGCCTCCAGCGGCATCCACAGAACTGCTGCAGCTGATGCGCAGGTACATACAGCAGGGAAGCAGTCACAGGTAGCGCATTGCCAGGCATGAATAAGCGAAGGGTTGCAAACAGATTGGATAAACCCAAAAAAAAGAAGAATATTTTACCCGCACAGCAACGAGTATCCCACGGTAATATAAAACTGGATGCTGGCTAAGGAGGCCAAAACGCCCAGAAACTGGGCAATTATCAATCTACCAAAAATGGGCCAAAGGACCTCAAAAATCAGCCGCTCAACAGATATACAGATATATCAGTATTTCAATGTTTTATTAGTAATAGCCAAAACATACACATTAAAATCAATTAAAAAACGTATATGTATGGGCTGGGGAACATAACGGACTAGTATGAGTACTTATAATTATATAGTTATAAAGTTATCAATATAACTAATGTGCAAAATCTGCAAAAAATGCCCTGGGGTCTCCCCCTCAGAAAGTGCTAGTGTGAGGTGCAATAGAAAATAAGAATGTGTGAAATGATTAAGAGATAATAGATAAAGCAATTAGAAACTCAGAGGAAAAGAAGGAACTAATGTTCCCTATATCATATACAAGTGCACAAGTGAAAGTGCTATGTGCAAATATGTGCAAAAAAGCAAAGGAGAGGTAATAGGCTCCAGGGCATAAATCACACAAAGGTACTGTCACAATAATCAAAAATTCAAAACAATTTTAAATCAAGAGTCAATCAGAGTCTGATGAAGTGGCAGTAGGAGGTTGCCACGCAACGCATCAGTGGTGCTGGCATGCTGGGCATTGTGGTGGACTAGGACTTTGTCATGCGGTAATGTAAATTGTTTAGATATTTAAAATTGTTTTGCATTTTTGATTATTGTGACAGTACCTTTGTGATTTATGCCCTGGAGCCTATTACCTCTCCTTTACTTTTTTGCACATATTTGCACCTAGCACTTTCACTTGTGCACTTGTATATGATATATCCATCTGAGTTTCTAATTGCTTTATCTATTATCTCTTAATCATTTCACACATTCTTATTTTCTATTGCACCTCACACTAGCACTTTCTGAGGGGGAGATCCCAGGGCATTTTTTGCAGATTTTGCACATTAGTTTTATTGATAATTTTATAACTATATAATTATAAGTACTCATACTAGTCCATTATGTTACCCAGCCCATGCATATACGTTTTTTAATTGATTTTAATGTGTATGTTTTGGCTATTACTAATAAAACATTGAAATACTGATATATCTGTATATCTGTTGAGCGGCTGATTTTGGAGGTCCTTTGGTCTGTGCTGGCGCATGCACCGTGGAAGCTTGGATCAAAGTGATTAAACAAGGGATCCCAGGGCTTTTTCACACAGGGATGCCAAGATTGGGATACCTTGCCTGTTAAGTGATCTAAAATGCAGGTAAGTGAAATTTCTGGGTTTGTGATCTGCTTTAACCCAAGATCTATTACTATGACAGCTGGAGTAAGGATGTTAAAAAAAAGTCTGCCACTTCATGACCATAAGGCGTTTAGTGGCCTTGAAATCTAAAAGACACTATGGTCAGCCAATTCCCTCTCCCAGGGGCATCCCTATTAGGAATTAGGAATGCACCGCTGTGTGAAATCCCAGTGATCGTGTGTATACTTACATAGCCATTGATCCCATGGCACATGCGTGGGACACAGCTGCATCCCCAGCATGGATCTACCTGAGACGTGGGTAAGTCCCTTAGATAGAAGTGCAGGGATGTGGTCAGTGGTGCTCACTCCATTTAGCTTGCTTGTTGTTCTGACATGAGAGTGACCAGCAAAAGCTGAATGGAGCAAGTTGTCGAATGACATAAGCCTGGCAAACGGCTATGAATAGACGAGAGGCCGTGTATGAGCCATTGGACTACAAAGATGTGAGTTGTAAAGGGTGTTTCAGGGGGGTTTCACACAGCGGGGCATTTCAAGTTGGGATGCCCCCTCAGCTTGGAACAAAACCCGGGATAGTCAAAATCTTGGGTTTGGTTCTGCTTTAAACGGGAACTAAACACTGAGTCTGAAAGACTCCAGGGCCAGGTTACTTCTTGCCCCTGCTGTGTAAAACACCTGGGATCGCCCGTATACTCACCTTGGGAATGAATAAGATTTGCCCACATGCGCAGGCAGAACTGCTTCAGCTGCTGTTACAGGTTCATCATACAGCAGAGAGAAGCAGCCAGAAGTAGCGCATTGCCGGGCACTGAATATGCAAAGAGGTGAGATCCGATTGGATGAAACCCCACGAATGTGCCATGGGAGCTTGGATCAAGGCGAGAAAACAAGGGATCCAGCGCTTTTCCACATAGGGATCTAACATGCAGGTAAGTGAAACTTCTGGGTTTGTGATCTGCTTCAACCCAAAATCTATTACTATGGACAGCTGGAGTAAGGATGTTAAAAAAAAAAAAAGTCTGCACAGGCGTTTAGTGGCCTGAGACACCATGGTCAGCCAGTTCCCTCTCCCAGGGGCATCCTTATTAGGGATGCACTGCTGTGGGAAATCCCAGTGATCACCACATAGCCAGTGATCCCATGGCGCATGCACGGGTCACATCTGCATCCCCTGCATGGAGGCGCGGGTAAGCCTATCAGATAGGAAGTGCAGGGATGTGACCAGTGGTGCTCACTCCATTTAGCTTGCCTGTTCTGACATGACAGTGACCAGTAAAAGCATCAAGTTGTCTAATGACATAAGCCTGGCAAACGGCTATGAATGGACGAGAGCCCGAGCATGAGCCGTTGGGCCACAAAGAAGTGAGTTTTACAGGGTGTTTTAGGGGGTTTCCACACAGCGGGGATGCCCCCAAGGCTTGGAACAAAACCCAGGATAGTAAAAATCCTGGGTTTGGTTCTGCTTTAAATGGGACCTAAACCCCGATAACCCGGTTCTAGAGTATAAAAGACTCCAATGGCCCACATGCGCAGGCCTCCAGCAGCATCCACAGAACTGCTCCAGCTGATGCGCAGGTGAACGCAGCAGAGGGAAGCAGTCGCAGGTAGCGCATTGCCGGGCATGAATGTGCAAAGAGGTGAGATCCGATTGGATAAAACCCCCACGAATGTGCCATGGAAGCTTGGATCAAGGCGAGAAAACATGGGATCCCAGGGCTTTGTCACACAGGAATGCCAAAATTGGGATACCTTGCCTGGTAACTGATCTAAAAATGCAGGTAAGTGCAATTTTTGGGTTTGTGGTCTGCTTTAACTCAACATTTATTACTATGACAAGGAGTAAGGACGTAAGGAAAAAAAAAAAAAAATCTGCTGCTTCCCGAACTCCATGGACAGCCAGTTCCCTCTCCCAGGGGAATCCCCATTAGGGATGCACCGCTGTGTGAAATCCCAGTGTTCGGTGTGTATCCTTACATAGCCAGTGATCCCATGGCACATGCGTGGGTCACAGCTGCATCCCCAGCATAGGCAAGGATCTGAGGTTGGGGTAAGTGCATTTAGCTTGCCTGTGATTCTGACATGAGGTTGTCCAGCAAAAGCTGAATGGAGCGAGTGGCAGCATCCCTGCCCACTAGCCATTCACAATTGCTGCCGTCCACGCATGCCCTGTGGGATAGCCGGAAAAGTGGTCACCATGGGGATACATGCAGCCATAGCCAGGTCTACCCAACACGATATGACAAGCCCGCTGGTCGCATTGCCTTTAGTCTGAGGCATGCTCCTGCTCTCAGCTCATCAGAAAGTTTTTGTTTTAATCCCCAGGTATCCCTAATCAGGATACAAGGCTTTTGCCCTCCTTAAATGATTCCAGTGGTTATTAAACACGTACAGGACTAGAATTCCTGTCCTCTGCATCTATAGGTCAACATATCAAAAGGGAAATTACCCCAGAATATCGCTCCCCCTGCGTACCTACTACCCCCCCCCCCCCCACTGCAGAAAAAGGGGGCCCTGTGGGTGGGCATGGCCTGTGTACAGCAGACTCCCACTGAGAAGTATGGGCGCCTCTGTACATGGGGAACTTCTGTATATGCATTACATTACTATTACTTCTAATGAGATATTGGCACCTCATGTCCTCTGAGGTGTAACTAATGTTCTGCAGTCCGTCCATTAAGCATGAGACATCCAGGAACACTGGGTCACTCCTTGGAGGACTTTCGGATCTCTCTACCATTCCTTAAGAGTAGACCCATCAGCGTTGTGGCTGGCCCTGGAGTCATGGGAACGGTGGAGAGGTGAGTTGAGTGGCCCTGGATCTGGGGAGTTTCACATAGTGGGGCATCCCAAATTGTGAAAATCCTGGTGACAGGTCCACTTTAATGGAACTACGATGCATTTCCTCAGCTGTGAGATCAGACCTCTCCTGAAGGTTTTCAGAGAGATCACAACCTGGCCAGATGGCTTTGTTTTGTAGTCACCCAGAGTCGTCCTTTAAAAAGGCTCAAAACACAAAGAAGGAGAAACCTGAACCACCCCCAGAACCTGTCCGACTTGTGCGGCAACATTGTGCTACAGCGAGGACACACAAATAGCCTGGACCCGCCATAACAACCAACAATATCTACAGAGAAAGTGGAGACAGTAGCCTCTACAGAAGATAGTACACACTGCCGCACTAAAAAGACCTCAAAGGTAAGTATCAGTTCATAAATACTATAATCATATCAGTTTATTGAATTAAAAAAAAAAAAAAAAAAAAGACAGACAACGCCATAAGTACATAAATTTACACTTATACATACACAAATTCATAAGAGGGACTACCCCTGGGCAAGTGCAATAATCAAATGCCATGTATCCCTGAATTTCATCATACCCTATACTACCAATCAATAATTAAATAATGCAAATCAAGTAAAGCAAATAAAGTGCTAATGTGCCCATTAATGTGCAAAAGATGCCAACAAGTGCAAATGTGCAACAAATGCTAATAACGAAGGAGTTCACCTAAGTGATGCCCGAAAAGATGGTAGCCCCACTACTCCAACACTAGGACATAAGAATCCCACGCGTTCCGTGGCCCCACATAGCAGGCTACTTCTTCAGGGTGCTACCTGTGCCGCCAAATCTTCCTCCATTTGTACCCATGCCGCCAATTTCCCCCAGAAAAATCAGACGCGAGTCACGACATGTGCGGCGGCTCCGGCCAACAGCCGCCCACAGGCCCAAGACCCACGTCAGGGAAAACAACCAATGAGGATCCAGGCCAGGAATCACCCAATCAATAACCAACAATGCCAGGCCAGTCACCTGCAGCCGCCAGGCAGAGCCATGCTGCCTCTCCTGAATTAAACCCTGGCAGAAGCCAGCTCATGGAACGACTTGGCCAAATGTTCGAGGAGTGGGCTGAGGAAGTGCCTATCTTCTGTCAAGGAAAACACAAAAATAATAAAAAAAAAAATAAAAATTTGATTCCAAACCTTTCCCAGTCACAAGAACTTATTAAAGCGCATTCGGGGGACTGCCACCACATCCTCGTCTTCTCTCTGCACCAGGCATTTCTCAATGGCGGGTATGCAGGAGAGCAGCCAGAGGCTCATGCTCCATCCAACTTTACTATGCCGCTTGGATGCCAGCAAGGCCACAAACCTTCAGCATTAATTGGAGGAGGAGAGCATGCGCTGTGGGATTACCGGTGAGGTGAGTTTACATGACAATCCATGGGATTTCACAAATAATCCTGATTTAGGATGCCCTGCTGGAAAGGAACAAATCCTGCATGTTGCTTCTTTAGAGAGGAGCAACCACCTCCCTTTAATTTATAAGACTCTAAAGGTTGACAGGTCATCGTCTACCAGTAGTCCTCAAACTTCCTCCTCAAGGGCCGAGACAGGCCAGGTTTTGCAGCTCTCCACGCTACTCCACAGGTGAATTAACTGGTGCTCAAACAGAGCTATAGCCCTAATTATTACATCTGTGCATCAGCATAGAGAGCTGCAAAACGTGGCCTGTCCCGGCCCTTGAGGAGGAAGTTTGAGGACTACTGGTCTACACTGTGTGAAACCCTGGACATCACCTGGTACGCTCACCTCGCCGACATTCCCATGCCACATCTCCAGCCCGCACCTGCATCCCTGCTATATCTTAAGCTGGGGTTGGGGTGCCCAATGAATTTTATGAATTGTTGGCGTGCACACAGCTAGCGGTGAGCATGGATGTGGCCAGCGGCGCACACTCCACTTTTCTTGTCACGCTGAGCTCAAAGTGGCACGGAAAAATTCGAATGGAATGCAAGCCAGTGACTATCAGAGCGGTCTGCACATGCACCATGGGAACAAAAGAAAGGTGAGTTTTTGGGAGATCTGGAGGATACAAACAACGGAACATCTCAAATTGGGATTCCCCAAGCAGGAGGCACCGAAATCTTGGGTTTAGTTCATCTTTATGTGGACATAGGCCAGGTTCACACCCATGTAGATTCCAATGCATCACAAAGGGTTGCAGAATTTGCAAAATAAACCCTGAAATGTATCCTCTATCTAGAGGCCTCCATTGTGGTGGAGTGGGGGTGAAAAAAGCCCAGCATGCTGCGTTCCGTCTCCGCAAACGAACCCCATTTAATGATTGACCTCCAGCCACAACTGGCTGCAGGTCCCCTCACTCT
Organism: Gastrophryne carolinensis; assembly: GCA_027917425.1. Classification (NCBI taxonomy): domain Eukaryota; kingdom Metazoa; phylum Chordata; class Amphibia; order Anura; family Microhylidae; genus Gastrophryne; species Gastrophryne carolinensis. The sequence continues at coordinate 495,693,605 of CM051236.1, forward strand.
ATCAGCCTGTGGGCATCCCCATTTGGGATGCCCCACTGTTCCTCACCCCTATATTTATCCCTTCTATACTGTACAGCATCGATCATGGTCACGTAGGCGACAATTTTTTTTTAAAGAGGAACGTGTCGGGTGGCAGAGATGTAACGCACAGTGAGCCATCCTGAATGCCCCTGAACTGTTAGATCAATGGGTTCCTCCACCCAGTTTTGACTAGGGGCCCTTTTTAAGTGTATGTAATGCAAATCTATTTCTTATTTCTGATTATGCGAGAGCACGCACATGCACCGGAGGATTGAGAAAGATATAAGCAGGTCCAGCTAGTGGGGGGGGGGGGGGGGGGGGGTCACAGCAGGCCTGGGGCGAAAGAGGCACCAGCATAAAAAAAAGCCTGTCTTTTGTTCCTGTTTAAAACTATGCTCTACCCAACCTTAATGCAGAGTAAAACCCGTTTTGGGTTCCCCCCCAGCCACCCACCAGAGTACCTCGGGCAATGCTGCTGGCTCGGTGGTGGCCCGGTTTTCAAATAAAACTAGGCTTTTCCACAGCCGAAGCCATGCCCAGTGCCACTTTTGAGACGGCCGATTGGCTGATCTCGAAAGTGCGAGATCTGTTGGGGCGCACCCGCTCCCAGCTATTGAGACGGGCTGGGCACGGGAGCATGCACAGCTACAGGGAAGCCAGGGATGCTGTGTCCGGCGTTCGCAGTGTCGGGGTAGCAGCGGGTAAAGGTGAGTTTACCAGCAAACACGGGGGTTTCACACAGAGGGGTAACACACTATAGGATGCCCTGGAGGTAGGCTAGCGGCTGGCACTGGAATTTTTCAGATTCAGCGGGCCAGGGTTTTCATCTGCATTAATTTTGCAGTTCAAGTCTTTAAATGCCCCTGGTGCACACAACTGTCCTCAACCATGATAGAGCAGACTCTGCCCAGTAACCCTGAATCCCATCAGATCATTGACCCATGTGAACAAGACAGCCAGCACTGGTAAAAGTGTGATGGGGTAATTCCTTTAAATCTGCTGGGCCATGAGCCTTTTAAGGATGTGTCTGAATAAGAATAGGTTCCCACAGAAATGTCCCAAAATATAGCGGAAAATAGTGGTTATAACACCAAAAAGGTGGGAGAACAACTCCCCGATCCTGAAATCAAATGCTCCTGAAGCACTTACATTGGGACTGCGTCCACATAGTTCTGGCCATATTATAAAAGGAACAGCGGCCGCCACAATGACACCAGCGGCAAGTCATGAGGTGCTCAGCTGACAAGACTTTAAGCCACTTCACAGGAGAAGTGCCAATTAGAAGCGGCAATACTTATACTTTGCATAGTGTTGTGTTCTGCTGTTACAGGGAACCCATGGGTAACCTAGCCTCTCACTGATAAGGGATTAAGTAAATATGTTTGAGACACTTGTATAAGTGAAGGGAATGGAGGATCAATAGTTCAAGACTGAAGCTGTACCATTGGAAAAACTGCTGTCATTCAGCAAAAGGCTATAAAAACTTGTAAACTTCGATTGTGAGCTTAAACTTTAAACATGACTATGGGATTCTACGAGGGAAATCATGTTTTATAATAAAGGCCCCTTTCTGGATCCTCCCACTGCCCTATCTTCAGCAGAAGATCAGCACACAGGAAGGAGAAGGCAGCTTCTGCCCAACTACCTCTCTCTGCTAGAAGTAATGTATGTTGCCTTTCTTTCCTTCAAGGAATGTATAAAATACATTCACATATTAATACAGAGGAGTCGGAGTCGGAAGTACAAAAAACGGAGGAGTCGGAACATTTATCTACCGACTCCACAGCCCTGGTGGTGACGCCCGCTGGGAGACGGCTGGCCATTAGCTGGGAAACAATTTGAAGCAGTCTGCTGATGCCCCCTGGGGTGGCGCCCAGGGAGCCCGAAAGTCACTCCTCACGAAGTGCACTAGTACGGCGTAAGGTCACCGGCACACGTTACTTTAAAGCACCGCCATCTTAGCAGGGCCTTACGGCTCCACCAGAAAATTTTTTAAAGCCGTAAGGCTCTGCTCTGTCTTTGCACAGAGCACCTCATGCTTTTAAAGCACTTTAAGCCCCATCCCCCTTAATTTATTCTCCACGCCGTAGCACACCAAAGTGTTTATCAGTCTGTTTTACACTTTGGGTGGCACGCATTTCACGGTGTGTTTATCACACAGGCGGCTTAAAAAAAAAAATAAAGCTCGACACGTGGCCACTAGTTGGATGTATCTGGCTGTGTAAATTTATAGCTAATCCTTGGCATTGCACCCTTAGCGTTTCTAAGGGCCTTGGATGGCACAGAGACATAAAGAGATGATTTGCATAGCTCCGCCTGCTGCAAGGATTGATGGGTAATGCTATCTGTCCTTGTATTGGGTACTGTGCAAATACTTTCCGTTCTAGGAAAGCTCTTCTTTTCCTTTACCTAAGTAGAGGGTTTTTGGTCTCTTTAGCCCCCTATATTAAGCCTAACATGGGTCTCTCCGCATACTGGCTTGCAGCTGTTTCCAGACAAAAAAAAAAAAAAAATCATTGTAAAGGGGACCTCAATATGGATTGCCAAACAAGGGACAACCACCACCATACAAAGTAACCTTTGCAGGAATATCCGTTCCTTAAAGTGGACCAACACCCAGGATTTTGACTATCTTGGGTTTTGGTCCACTTCAGGGGGGCACCCCGATTGGGGGTGCCCCGCTGTTTGAAACCCCCCAGAAAGCCCCCAAAACTCACCTCACCACGCTCCCACGTGGCCGCGCTGACCAATCACCGCCGACGGACAAGCGGGTGACAGCGGCGGACAACACAGCGCGTCCGCCGCCGCCGCCTCCCGCGTGCCCCACTGACAGTGCGCGCGTCCGCGCCGGCCAATCACAAACGGCCGGCGCGGGCACGTCTAGAGGGTCGCGCGGGAGGCGGCGGCGGACGCCGCCGATGGGGTAGGTTTTTTGGGGGGGGTCCCTCACCGCGGGACATCCCGATCTCGGATGTCCCGCGGTGAGGGAGGTGATTGTCCACTTTAAAGCGGACCTTCACCCTGAATAAGAGCATACTTTATATGTTTCCCACACCCTGTACATACAGATTTCTCACATTAAAAATCATCCTACCTGCATCTAATGCATGTTATGAGCCTTTAAACATCCAAGATGTTGCTCATGGATCAGGCAGCCTGCAAACAGGAAGTGTCTTCTGAACGTGTCGCTATGTCGCTCTGCATTCTGGGATTGCTGTCCTTACCCTGACCTCAGCTCTGCTCTGTCTGTGCAAAGCACAGCTATAACCCCCTGTACTTTATCCTGCTCTCCGCAGTATGTGATGTTTTTGAGTCAAGATGGCGGCACCCGTATCCTAGAGTCCTGAATAGAGTTGCAGCCCAGTGAGGGAAAGAATATCAATTAAGAGACAAAAACCTAATATATATTAATTTTAGATGCTGAGAAATAGTTTAAGGGTTTGGGCTTTTCATTAAATCATGCTGAAGGTCCGGTTTAAAGGGCCGATTCAGCAATGTGAGAAAGGTTTTGCTCACTTTGTGTGAAAAATAAAATGTGTGAAAAAAAAAACTGTGTAATAATAATTTCTTACCATTTTTAGCTGTGCAAATTTAAAGGCGGATCAAAACCTCGGCATTTGCTCTCATTGACTTGAATGGGGAGCGGCCACTTATGGCTGGGACGGGAGAACGCACATTACGCCGGAAATGCGGGCTCCCTACTGTAAACAATGAGAGCTGCCTGGCGAATGGCCAGCAGGCGACTCTCATTGGAGGAGAGACTGCGCACGCGCTGTAGGAGCATGGGAATGTGGGTTTTATGGGTGAACTGGGGGGATTCACACATCGGGGGATCCAGATTGAGGATGCCCCAGGGAAAAGCCAGTAGGGACAGGGAATGAGCCTTCCTTTTAGACTCTAGGACTGGCCAGCCACAGTTTTGGGCCTCTTTAAAATGGACCACAACCTGGGATTTTTACTTACCCGGGTTTTGGTTCTTGCCCAGGGGTGTGATACCCCCCAGTTTGCCACACCTTTTCCTGATCCCAAAGGGCATGCGCTTTCATCCAGCCACATAGGCGTGCATATAATTGATCGGCATAAGGCCTAGAGTCCTTTTCCCCAGGGCATACGGAATCACGATGCCCCCCGCTATATGAAACCCCCCAGGGCGCCCATAACAACTCACCTTTTCATGTTCCAACAGCACATGCGTGGGCTCCTCTAACGAGAGCCTATTCGGCAGACAGTTCTCATGGTTTGGAATGGGGAGCTTGTGCTGCCGCATGCCCTGCATCCCCGGTGACATGCGCGCACTCCTGCACCAGCCATTCAGATAGGCTGGGACGGGGGAGCGGCCGGGGTTATGGGGGGGGGGGGGATGCGGCACCACATGCTCACTACTGAAGTCAAGGAGAGCAGTAATTGTAATAATAAATAATAAAGCTGTGCTCATTGGCTGCATGTGCTGTTGGAACATGGAAAATGCGAGTTGTTTGGGTCTTCCACATGGGTTTCACACAGTGGGGTATCCCAATTCGGGATGCCCCCGCAGAACAGAACAAAACTGGGAAAGTCTAATTCCTGGGATTTTTTTCCACTTTAAAGCTGGTGGAAACCCATTTCTGTGTCCACTGCTCACTCTTGGCCTAGCGCCCACCCAGCCCGAGCAGCCGGATGCCCAGTGGTGGCCCTAGTTTTTCCATGGCCAAAGGCATGCCCAATGGGACTTTTGTGATCGCCAACTGGCTGATGTCTTAGGTGCCGCAGCGACAAGATGCAGCAGGCTGGAAACGCGTACGGCCGCAGGGAAGTCAGGGATGGGGCTGCCGGTGGAGATCACGTTGCAAGACCTGCACGGATCAGGTAAGATTACTGGCCCCCCGGGGGGTTCCACACAGCAGGGGCATGCAGTGTAGTATACCCTGGGCAGGCTAACAGCCGGGGCCAGAATCGTTTAGATTGCAGGGCCCGGCTGTGCGAGTTTTGACCCTCTTTAAAGGAGCAACCACCTCCTTAGAGTACCCAGATCTCAAAGCAACCTCATTTGTTTGGGGCATCCCTGAATTGGGATGTGTGTATCACAGGGAGTCACTGGCGATTTCACGTTGCAATAATCTTAACAGACACCACCTGTCACGCTCGGGTAACTCCAATGTCATGCTCATGTAACTCCAGCCCTCCAGGTAAGCCCTCAACCCCCAATCTCCGCAGCCAGCTTCACCTGTAGGAGCCCCCGCTTGCCGGGACACAGTACACGCCTGCTCAGGATCGGTTGCCCCCAGGACTTCAATGGCTCAAAGGCTGGGAGCTTACTGGTTGGAGGTCTGGAGAACCAATAACGAGGAGCAGGACTAGAGTGAGTCCAACTGGTGAAGCAGGAGTTAGTAGGAAGTCCAAAGACAGGCCAGAGGTCAACACCGAGTAAGCAGAGATCGCGACGGTACAGTTGGATGAGGCAGCTCGAGGTTGGTAAATGAAGCAGGGGTCAAGGCTGGCAGCGGACAGGATGGTCGTGGATAGCAAAGGTCGGCAAGAGAGATCAATCAGAGAGAGTAGTCGCTTCAGGCAAGGGTCGGCAACGGAGGTCAATCAGAGAGTAATTCAGTAGACAAACAAGGTACGACAAGGCTCTTTCACAGGCACTGAAGCACTGCAGGGATAATGCTTATATAGGGTTTCAGACAGGATAGGACAACAGGAAGTTTGCCGGAGCTGGGGCCGCATCTGAGAGCGGGGGGGGGGGGGGGCGTGGCCGAGCTTGGCGCCGCCCGCGGACGGTGCGGGACCGGAGACGAGGTGAGTTAGTCCTGACACCACCAAGAGGCCTACAAATGTGCCATAGGTTCGAAAGAAAGTTGAACCTTTAGGATATCCTGGTGGACGCAGACGCAGGGCATCTCAAACCAGGATAGTGAAATCTTGGGTTTTAGTCCTCTTTAATGCTCCCCTAGCACAGGTTTTCTTCATGGGGCAAGGAGAGTATAAGTGATTCTTATGAGCCTCACCTAAACAGACCCCTTGTAATCAATAAACACCATTTATGATCAGGTTTTGCCAGGATTGTCCAATCAGATTGTAAGTTGTATGGCCGCCAGGGCTGTGGAGTCGGTAGATAAATGTTCAGACTCGGACTCCTCAGTTCTTTGTACTTCCGACTCCTCTGTATTAATATGTGAATGTATTTTATAAATTCCTTGAAGGAAAGAAAGGCAACATACATGTCATTACTTCTAGCAGAGAGAGGTAGTTGGGCAGAAGCTGCCTTCTCCTTTCTGTGTGCTGATCTTCTGCTGAAGATAGGGCAGTGGGAGGATCCAGAAAGGGGCCTTTATTATAAAACATGATTTCCCTAGTAGAATCCCATAGTCATGTTTAAAGTTTAAGCTAACAATCAAAGTTTACAAGTTTTTATAGCCTTTTGCTGAATGACAGCAGTTTTTCCAATGGTACAGCTTCAGTCTTGAACTATTGATCCTCCATTCCCTTCACTTATACAAGTGTCTCTAGTCCTGCAAAAAACATATTTACTTAATCCCTTATCAGTGAGAGGCTCGGTTACCCATGGGTTCCCTGTAACAGCAGAACACAACACTATGCAAAGTATAAGTATTGCGGCTTCTAATTGTGCGTTGCGTGCCATATAGTGAAGCACATGGAAAGCACGCTTCTTCACGGTCACTTAACGTGTTCGTTTTGCGGTTACGTGAGGCACTGCATGCATTGGTCTTTATTCTTACAATAGAGAAGTCATTAATTATAACTTTTTGTGAATTGAGACATTTAAACTTGCTAAATCAAAATTTAGTAGGAGTCGGAGTCGGTGCATTGTTTGCCGACTCCGACTCCAGGTACCCAAAATTTTCTCCGACTCCGACTCCACAGCCCTGACGGCCGCTATTAGCGGAGGAACATGAGGAGCATGGCGCGTTGGCAGCCAGCACCTCTGTTCAGCACAGTGTTGGGAAATAAATGGCCCCTGGCAGAGGTTTCACCTTCCTTTCATGTGTGCAGGCTGCGCCTCATCACGCCACGGGCTTGTTTATTCAATCACCGAGATCTGTGTCGTCTCCAGCGCTGGAATCCCGAGCCGGCCCCGACTGGGAACAGGGCCACCAGCCGAGAGCGAGGGGGGCGCCCGCAGCCAAATAAGTACAAACACCGCAAATCACAACCTTTCTAATGAGAACAAATTCTAATCTGACAAAAGGTTGCACTACATGATGCCCATCCAAACGGGTCTGATTGTTCACTCCTCAAAAAAAAAAAAAATCAGACTCACAAGTGAGCTACAGAACCAACAGGGCTTTTGCGGAATCATTATTTTGTTTTTTCAGCAAATGAAACATGTTGGATAAGGACGACCTTCGATTACTGTAACAATGTTTCTCTCCATCCAATCGAATAGATTTTATATTAGATTTGTTATATTGTTTTTTGTTTTTCCAGCAAATTAAACGTTTTGAAAAAGGACGACCTTTGATCCATGTAACAATATTTCTCTCCATCCAATCGAATCTTCGATCCCATATATGAATGGGGAACCATGCAATTTATTACCAAGGAAAAGATCTAATGATCAGTCAAAAATGTTGGATCTGGGATCTGACCCCCTAGTCCTTAAAGTGGACCAACACCCAGGGGAGATCGGCCCGGGAATCTATAAGATTCCCGGACCGATCAGAACCCTCCCCGCGGGGCATCCGAAATCGGGATGTCCCGCGGGGAGGAACCCCCCAGGAGGCCCACAAACCTTACCTCAGCCCCGTTCCATCGGCGCATGCGTGAGCCGCGGCCCGCGCTTCCCTCTAGCAGGGCGCGCAAATGCGCCGGCCGTTTGTGAATGGCCGGCGCAGGCGTGCTCCCTGTTAGAGGGAAGCGCGAGATGCGGCCTCCAGCGCTCAGACCCGCTGAGCTGCTATGCGCGTCCAAGCGGCCTTGGACGCGCGCGGTGATTGGCTGGAGCGGTCACGTGGGAGTGAGGAGAGGTGAGTTTTTGGGGCGTTCTGGGGGGTTTCACACAGCGGGGCACCCCCGATCGGGGTGCCCCGCGGAAGTGGACCAAAACCCAGGATAGTCAAAATCCTGGGTGTTGGTCCACTTTAAATGATCAAAAGGTATAGCTTAGCATTAGGGAGCCCAAAGGGCTGCGCATGCTCCCGTCCCAGGCCATTCAGGAAGGCTGGGTGGGAATGCGGGCGAAATTGGTTTCTCCCTATTACTGCCGTTAACATGCGCGGGGGGGGGGGGGGGAATCCACAATCACACTTACTGAGGAGAGGAGAGTGGGATAAAATACAGGGTGGCGGGTTATAGCTGTGCTTTGCTCAGACAGAGCAGAGCTGGGGTCAGGAGAAGGTCAGCAATCCCAGAAAGCAGAACAGCACAGTCAGAAGGCCCTTCCTGTTTGCAGGCTGCCTGATGTTCCATGAGCCGCCATCTTGGATGTTTAAAGGCTCATAACACGCAGTAGATGCAGGTAGGATGATTTTTAATGTGAGCAATCTGTATGTACAGGGTGTGGGAAACATATAAGATAGGCTCTTATTCAGAGTGAAGGAGCGCTTTAAACAGATTCTTTCATTTGCTTACACCACAAAGGTTTGTGAGTGCGTACAATCAGATTGCAAGGTGTGAGGTTAGCATGAAGACGATGGCCAAAATAATCCTCCCCATCAACTTGTCTATTATGGATCACACGCCTTATAATGTTTCTATACCTAGAAAGGAAGTTTATGTCGTCCCCTTCTATCCCCAGCCCAGTGCCTCAAAACAGTCTGATCTTTTTTTCACTAAAGCCTTTGCCCAATATTCACAAAAACACAAACCGGATGCAATCTGCTGTTCGAATCTGCCGTCGCCACTGCCTCCGCTCTCACAAACGCGCGCAAGAACTTCCTGGTTGTTGCGCGCCGGTTGGTGGGCGTGCCCCATGTGGTCGGCATCCAATAGAAACAATGGACGCCTCCCACCAACCTGCGCGCAACAGCCAGTAAGTGTCAGTGCGTGTGAGAGCGGCCACTGACTCGAGTATAAGCCGAGGCGGCTTTTTTCAGCCCAAAAAGTGGGCTGAAAAACTCGGCTTATACTCGAGTATATACGGTATCATGAATTCATAGAAACATAGAAGGTTGACGGCAGAAGGAGACCATACGCTCCATCTAGTCTGCCCTTATGTGTATACTGTATGTTCTCTTTATCTTATGTATATACTGTATGTTCTCTGTATCTTATGTATATACTGTATGTTCTCTGTATCTTATGTATATACTGTATGTTCTCTGTATCTTATGTATATACTGTATGTTCTCTGTATCTTATGTGTATACTGTATGTTCTCTTTATCTTATGTGTATACTGTATGTTCTCTGTATCTTGTGTATACTGTATGTTCTCTGTATCTTATGTATATACTGTATGTTCTCTGTATCTTATGTGTATACTGTATGTTCTCTTTATCTTATGTGTATACTGTATGTTCTCTATATCTTGTGTATACTGTATGTTCTCTGTATCTTATGTATATACTGTATGTTCTCTGTATCTTATGTGTATACTGTATGTTCTCTGTATCTTATGTGTATACTGTATGTTCTCTGTATCTTATGTGTATACTGTATGTTCTCTTTATCTTAGGATAGATGTGTGCTTATCCCAGGCATGTTTAAATTCAGTGACTGTTGATTTTTCAACTACCTCTGCTGGAAGTTTGTTCCAAGCATCTACTACTCTTTCTGTAAAATAATATTTTCTAACATTGCTCCTGATCTTCCCCCCGACTAGCTTCAGGTTGTGCCCCCTTGTTCTATCATTAAGCTTCTTCTTAAAAACACTTCCCTCCTGAACCTTATTCAATCCTTTCACATATATAAAGGTCTCCATCATGTCCCCCCTCTCCCTTCTTTCCTCCAGACTGTACAAATTAAGTTCTTTAAGTCTCTCCTGATAAGTTTTAAGTTTAAGTCCTTCCACCATTTTTGTTGCCGGCCTTTGGACACGTTCTATTTGAATAATGTATTTTTGCAGGTAAGGTCTCCAGAACTGCACACAGTATTCTAGCTGTGGCCTCACCAGGGCTCTATACAGCGGCATCACAACCTCCCTCTTCCTACTGGTGATGCCTCGAGCTATGCAGCCGAGCATCATGCTTGCTTTTCCCACTGCCTGGCTACACTGTCCACTCATCTTGCAGCTATCAATAATCAGTATCCCTAAATCTCTCTCCTCCGAGGTCCTGGATAACACAGTGCTGCCCATACGGTGCTCAGAGCAGGGATTCCTTCTACCCAAGTGCAGGATTTTACATTTAGAGACATTAAACTCTAGTTTCCACAGTTTTGACCATCTATCCAGTATTCATAAATTATTTATTGGCAAGTACCCATAAAAATCACGTAACAGACAATTGAAAGATATAACACTGGACCGCACATTCCCAGGGGCATCCCAATTAAACCCACAATCCCACAAACATTAGATTTCAATAAAGTGCCAGTACTGTAAACAATTCATAAAGTGCATTAGTGCTAAAATTTGCGCAAACCATAATTGAATTGATACTAAATGTGGCAAGAGAAGAAAAGACTCAAGTACTAGATTACAACAAATAAACAATATACAAACACATCCCCTAAATGTGCAGATCTGGGTATCCCCCCCAAGAATGTCCCAGGTGGAGTGACGATCCCCCCTCAGTAGATTGTACAATTTGAATACAATCAGGTGTGTGGTCAGACATCGCTCTGCCCAATCTTCATGCACACATCACAGCCTGATCTGTCTCACCAAACCTTTGCAGTGCAAGAAAACTGGACAAAATCCCGAAATGTATTTGGTCAGAGCTTTTTTTTTTTTCTTCTTCTGGTGAGATTGTATGAAAATTATTTATTTTATTATGTTCTTATTATATTTTTCATTGTAATGTCCTAAGTTACTCTTTTTACTTTGCGTTTGCCTATATAGAGAAATATTGTTTTGGCTTTTTTTGTGTAGACAAGTTTGGACAGAAAACAGATTACTCATTAGTTTTGAATATTTTGATGCTTTCATAACAAACAAGAGATGTTTTAAAGTGGCCCAAAACCCAGGATTTCGTCTGGGGATGCCCCCTTTTGTGAAGCCCCCCCGGGTCACCCTTCCTCGGCCCTACGGAGCATGTGCAGCCTCTTGTCCAGTAATTGCGCTTGGATCTGCTCCCGCCCCTTCGTCCAAGAGCTTGTCTAAAGCGAGCGGATACGAGCGCACTGGCGGCCACATCCCACGCTACCCTTAAAGTGGACCAACACCCAGGGGGGGATCGGCCCGGGAATCTATAAGATTCCAGGGCTGATTAGATCCCTCCCCGCGGGGCATCCGAAATCGGGATGTGCTGCGGAGTGAAACCCCCCAGGCCTTAGCTTCTCCCCGTTCCAGCGCGGGCCGCCGCCTCCCGCGCGTCCCTCTAGCAGGGCGCGCACCCGCTGTCTGTGAATGGCCGGTGCGCTCCCTGTAAGAGTGACGCGCGGGAGGCGGCGGCGGCGGGCGCGCTCGCTCGCTCGCTTGTCCGGCGGCGGTGATTCGCGCGAGCGGTCACGTGGGAGTGGGGTCAGGTGAGTTTTCGGAGCTTTCTGGGGGGCTTCACACAGCGGGGCACCCCGATCGTCAAAATCCTGGGTGTTGGTCCACTTTAAACAGGGAATGTGCCCGTGCCAGCCTTTCACAAATACCTGGCACAAGCATGGACCCTGCTAAAGTGATAGCGGGGATGCAGCCACTGCTCATGCATGCGCCGCGGGACGGTGAAAGAAGCTGAGTTTTCAGGCCACCTGGGGGGTTTCACACAGTGGGGCATCTTAAATCTGGATGCCCCGGGGGAGAGAGTATGCCTGCCCTGGAGTCTCATGCACTCCAGGGTGGGTTTTGGTCCACTTTAAAGTGGACCAACACCCAGGATTTTGACTATCCTGGGTTTTGGTCCACTTCGGCGGGGCACCCCGATCGGGGGTGCCCCGCTGTGTGAAACCCCGAAAAACTCACCTCTCCTCGCTCCCACGTGACCGCTGCTGCCAATCCCCGCCGACAGACAAGCGGGAGGCTGCGACGGACAAGCGAGCGCGCCCGCCGCTGCCTCCCGTGCGTCACTCTTACAGGGCGTGCGCCCGCCATTCACAAACGGCGGGTGCGCGTCCTGCTAGAGGACGGCGCCGCCGCCGGATCGAGGATAAGGTAGGGATTTCGGGGATCTGGGGGGGGGGGGGGGGGGTTCACACAGCGATCGGGGTGCCCCGCAGTCAGGGGTCTGATCGGTCCGGGAATCTTATAGATTCCCGGGCTGATCTTGGGAGGGTGTTGGTCCACTTTAATACATAGAGGATTATTTAAGATAGGTAGTTTTTAATTGTCTCTTTATTAGCTACTGTACAAATTGTGATACTTCTACAACAGTACTGTATATGTTTACACATAAAAACTATTGAAACAAAAAAATGATACAACATAGTATGTGGCTAGTAAAGGACATATGGAGAGCTCGTGGTAGCCCTCATTTTGGGCATCTTGCCATGTGATTGTACAGTCTTAGCCAAACTATAAAATACAAAGCCAGTTAATACTATTTTTAATTGATTGTTCAGTCGATCCTCTTCTACTATTTAGGTTTGGTAAATAGGATTGTATAGAGATTGTACTGGTTGCACAATGTGCGGTCAGTGATTTGTAAAATAAATCCTTTGATGTTTTGATCTATGGTTGGCCTGGGGCCGGTGAGATCTTATCACAGGAAGCCAAGATCCGACATAATCTCGGGATAGCTGGGAGCAAGGATGATCTCTTCCGATCAGATAAAACGATCATTCACATGTTGAATCTGACCCCTTCTCATGTGATCCCGGGAGCTCAGGCCCTGCAGCTACAACAGGATGTTAATCTCCGATTATAGGGCGAGAAAATCCTCAGTATCCCAAAGGAATGACTCTGATGGGACGTGTCACCACCCCGGGACAAAGCCTCGTCCTCATCATAGGAAACAATCACTCCCCAACCATAACCAACCCTAGAATGACCCAGACACTGAGCAATATGAAGAGACGATTAGTGATCAGCCTTCGTATGATCCACCCCCCCCCCCCGATATTGTTCCACCGCCGAGCACAGCTCAGATCTAACGCAGGCCACACATGATGCAATCCAATCCTTTGACGATAAGCAATATATTTTCTGATCCTATCAGAGGATCTCAATTTTACATTAGAAGCGCTTAACAGGATTGTGATAGATACCGTATGTGTCTAAACATCTCGATCATCTATCTCACAGCAGGGGGCTGTGCAAGCGCAGGGAGGGGCGCTTCGGAGTGCGCCAACATTTTGCTGCAGCTGTCAATCAAGATTGAAGGGGGAGTTAACATAGCAACCAAGATGCGTACAGCGGGGCATCCCAAATTAGGATTCACCTACGGAAGTGTCTTGAAGAGCCACTCCAGCCCCTTTCTTAAAAAGTGATGTACCCTCCACCCTGCCCTTTCCTATTAGTGATACAGAAACTCGAATAAAGGCAAAAAAAAAACAAAAAAAAAAAACCCCTTCACCCTGAATGCAGCTGGCAAAGTCTGCGGCCAAGGCCACTGGAACTGGCGCTCTCCGCATCACGCGTGCTCCCAGACATTCACGCGAATGGGCGGGCAGGACCATGCGCGATATGGAGAGCGCCAGCCGGGTCTACAGGAACACGGAGGTGGGCGTTCGGTAACGCAGCTGTGGCATCGCCAACTTTGCCGGCTACATCCGGGGTGAAGGCAAGTGTCTCTTTTTCTTCTATTAGACGTTTAATATCGGGGGCAGGGTGTCATTTTTAGGGAAAGGGGCCGGAGTGGGCCTTTAAATAAGAAGAACACCCATTTTACAAAAAAAATTAAAAAAAAGGAGTGGGTCCGCCCCCCCCCTTGCAAACCCTCTAAACCTTACTCGTCACCTTGCTCCCCCGGCGAAACGCGGGCAAGAGATTGGCCAACAGACAGCAGCAGCCACCTGTCCTATTCTCAGACTTCTTGCTTTGCAGATTACCGGACAAGAATGAGGCATGTGACCGACACCGGCCAATCACGCGCCCGCATTTCTCTAGGGGAGCGAGGTGAAATGTTTGCAGGGGGTTGATCATGGGGAGGGAGGGGGGGACCCCGGAAATTGGGATGCCCCGCTGGTATGGACCAAAACCCATTTTTTTTTGTAAAATGGGCGTTGGTCCAGTTTTTTAAAGCAGAACAAAATAGGATTTTGACTATCTCAGGTTTTGTTCCTTCCAATTTGGGATGCCCAGCTGTGGGAAACCCCACAGATTGTCCAGTAAAGCTCACCTTTCCCCAGACCTGTGGCACATGCATGAGCTTGTGTCCAATCAGCGTCGTATGCCATGCATATTATTGCTCAACAATATGGCTCTGTGTGGAGCTTGGCAATAGGCAGCGAGAGTGGCCACATTCCCATGGCTGGGTGCAGGAGCGCGCCTCAACCCAGAGATGCTCACCATTACATCGCCGACAGAGGAAAGGTGAGTCATGAGGCGACCCGGGCTGGGGGATTCACACATTCAATTTGGGATGCCCAGGGGGAAGGCACGAGACTGGCCCCCTGGAGTCTTTTACAGGGGTTTTCTTCCCCTGGTTAAATCATTTTGTTGCACTTTAAAGTGGACCAACACCCAGGGGGGATCGGCCCTGGAATCTATAAGATTCCCGGGCCGATCAGATCCCCCCGCGGGGCATCTGAAAATCGGGATGTCCCGTGGGGTGAAACCCCCCAGGACGCCCAGAAACCTTACCTTATCCCCGTTCCAACGGCGCATGCGTGGGCCACGTCTCACGCATCCCTCTAGCAGGGCGCACACCCGCGCTGGCCGTTTGTGAATGGCCGGCGCGGGCGCGCTCCCTTTTAGAGGGAAGCGTGAGACGCGGCCTCCAGCGCTCGGAGCAGCTGTGGTTGGACGCCGCTTGTACGTGCATACCACAGCGGCTCTGAGCGCTCTGATTGGACGAGCGCCCGCATAGGAGCGTGGTAAGGGTGAGCGTTTCCGGGTGTTCTGGGGGGTTTCACACAGCGGGGCACCCCCAATCGGAGTGCCACACCGAAGTGGACCAAAACCCAGGATAGTGAAAATCCTGGGTGTTGGTCCACTTTAAATTTCAGTTTTTGTGTCAGGCGAAAAAGGATAAAGAAAAAAATGTTAAAACAGTTTCTACCTTCCACACTGTGCTCAAAATGAAAAAAGAAAATAATAATAATGATGATAAAGTTTTGAAGCAAACCACCAGTCAAAAATAACAGGAAGCCTGGAATCAGGCAAACTACTTACTGGATCTACAATACCGTATTGGCAAGCTGCCTGATTGGTAATCATTGCCTCCGGTCAGATATGTGCGCAGCAATCCCATGCCTCTCGGTCAGGGATGCCCCACAGCAAGCATGTCCTGCAAAGCCTGCCTGGCACAAGTTGATGGCTATTAAAGCGGAACAAAACCTGGGTATTTGACTTTCCCGGGTGTGTGAAACCCTCCAGTTTGCCCATAAAAAACTGGTCTTTCCCTGCTCCAACAGCGCATACACAGGCTCTTGTCCAATGAGAGCCACCCGCTATGACTACGTCATTCGGCAGACAGCTCTAACTGACTTGAATGGGGAGTGCGTGGCGCTGCATCACCGGCAATTTACACGCTCCCACCCCAGCCTATCTGAATGCCTAGAGGAAGAGCGCATGCATGGTGCAAGGGAAACAATTAGAGCCATCTGCAGAGTGACATAGTTACACCAAGAAGTTCCAAGAAGGAAAAGGGAAAGGTGAATTTTTATGGGCGAACGGGGGCAGGGGGAGTTATCACACAGCGGAGAATGACGATTAGGGATGCCTCTGAGAAAACCCAGTAGTCTAGGTATGTACAAAACCCAGCATGGGGGTACACAGTGCAGATAAGCACTTCACAGACGCCAGCAAGGGGTTACACAGCCCTGGTACATATTCAACAATGGGGTGTATACGGCCCAAGTTTGTACTTCATAAACCCCAGCAAGGGGGTACACAGCCCAGACAAGTACTGTATAGATCCCAGCAAGCACTCGCAAGGGGGGTACACAGCAAAGTTATGCACTCACCAAGGGGGTACACAGCCCAGACAAGTACTGTATAGATCCCAGCAAGCACTCGCAAGGGGGGTACACAGCAAAGTTATGCACTCACCAAGGGGGTACACAGCCCAGACAAGTACTGTACAGATCCCAGCAAGCACTCGCAAGGGGGGTACACAGCAAAGTTATGCACTCACCAAGGGGGTACACAGCCCAGGTAAGAACTTTACAGAACTCAGCAACTATAAAGCATGTATTTAATAAGCCCTAGTAAGGGGGTGCACAGCCCAGGCACGAGTTTAGCAAGTGGGGGGTGCACAGTCCAGGCACGCACCCAGAAAGGGGGGGCAGGGACACAGTCCAGGCAAGCACCCAGAAAGGGGGGGGGGCACAGTCCAGGCATGCACTCAGAAAGAAAGGGGGGGGGGGACACAGTCCAGGCATACACTCAGAAAGAAAGGGGGGGGACACAGTCCAGGCATACACTCAGAAAGAAAGGGGGGGGGGACACAGTCCAGGCATACACTCAGAAAGAAAGGGGGGGGGGGGACACAGTCCAGGCCTACACTCAGAAAGAAAGGGGGGGGGACACAGTCCAGGCATACACTCAGAAAGAAAGGGGGGGGGGGGGGACACAGTCCAGGCATACACTCAGAAAGAAAGGGGGGGGGGGACACAGTCCAGGCATACACTCAGAAAGAAAGGGGGGGGGGGGACACAGTCCAGGCATACACTCAGAAAGAAAGGGGGGGGGGGGGGACACAGTCCAGGCATACACTCAGAAAGAAAGGGGGGGGGGACACAGTCCAGGCATACACTCAGAAAGAAAGGGGGGGGGGGGACACAGTCCAGGCCTACACTCAGAAAGGACACAGTCCAGGCATACACTCAGAAAGGGGGGGGGGTGGACACAGTCCAGGCATACACTCAGAAAGGGGGGGGGGGGGGGACACAGTCCAGGCATACACTCAGAAAGTGGGGGGGGGGGGGACACAGTCCAGGCATACACTCAGAAAGGGGGGGGGGACACAGTCCAGGCACACACTCAGAAAGTGGGGGGGGGGGGACACAGTCCAGGCACACACTCAGAAAGGGGGGGGGGGGACACAGTCCAGGCACACATTCAGAAAGGGGGGGGGGGGAACACAGTCCAGGCACATACTCAGAAAGTGGGGGGGGGGGGGACACAGTCCAGGCACACACTCAGAAAGTGGGGGGGGGACACAGTCCAGGCACACACTCAGAAAGTGGGGGGGGGGGGACACAGTCCAGGCACACACTCAGAAAGGGGGGGGGGGGACACAGTCCAGGCACACACTCAGAAAGTGGGGGGGGGGACACAGTCCAGGCACACACTCAGAAAGGGGGGGGGGGACACAGTCCAGGCACACATTCAGAAAGGGGGGGGGGAACACAGTCCAGGCACATACTCAGAAAGTGGGGGGGGGGGGACACAGTCCAGGCACACACTCAGAAAGTGGGGGGGGGGGACACAGTCCAGGCACACACTCAGAAAGTGGGGGGGGGGGGACACAGTCCAGGCACACACTCAGAAAGGGGGGGGGGGAACACAGTCCAGGCACACACTCAGAAAGGGGGGGGGGACACACAGTCCAGGCATACACTCAGAAAGGGGGGGCAGTCCAAGCATACACTCAGAAAGGGGGGGGGGGGACACAGTCCAGGCATACACTCAGAAAGGGGGGGGACACACACAGTCCAGGCATACACTCAGAAAGGGGGGGCAGTCCAAGCATACACTCAGAAAGGGGGGGGGGGAGGGACACAGTCCAGGCATACACTCAGAAAGGGGGGGGGGACACACAGTCCAGGCATACACTCAGAAAGGGGGGGGGGGGACACACAGTCCAGGCATACACTCAGAAAGGGGGGGGGGGACACACAGTCCAGGCATACACTCAGAAAGGGGGGGGGGGGACACACAGTCCAGGCATACACTCAGAAAGGGGGGGGGAAGACACACAGTCCAGGCATACACTCAGAAAGGGGGGGGGGGGGAAGACACACAGTCCAGGCATACACTCAGAAAGGGGGGGGGACACAGTCCAGGCATACACTCAGAAAGGGGGGGGGGGACACAGTCCAGGCATACACTCAGAAAGGGGGGGGGGGGACACAGTCCAGGCATTCCCCTCAGAAAGGGGGGGGGGACATAGTCCAGGCATACACTCAGAAAGGGGGGGGCAGTCCAAGCATACACTCAGAAAGGGGGGGGGACACAGTCCAGGCATACACTCAGAAAGGGGGGGGCAGTCCAAGCATACACTCAGAAAGGGGGGGGCAGTCCAAGCATACACTCAGAAAGGGGGGGGGGGGCAGTCCAAGCATACACTCAGAAAGGGGGGGGGCAGTCCAAGCATACACTCAGAAAGGGGGGGGGGCAGTCCAAGCATACACTCAGAAAGGGGGGGGGCAGTCCAAGCATACACTCAGAAAGGGGGGGGGGGCAGTCCAAGCATACACTCAGAAAGGGGGGGGGGGCAGTCCAAGCATACACTCAGAAAGGGGGGGGGGGGCAGTCCAAGCATACACTCAGAAAGGGGGGGGGGGGACACAGTCCAGGCATACACTCAGAAAGGGGGGGGCAGTCCAAGCATACACTCAGAAAGGGGGGGGGCAGTCCAAGCATACACTCAGAAAGGGGGGGGGGGCAGTCCAAGCATACACTCAGAAAGGGGGGGGGGGGGCAGTCCAAGCATACACTCAGAAAGGGGGGGGGGGCAGTCCAAGCATGCAGTCAAAGGGGGGTACACAGTGCAGGCATACACTCAGAAAGGGGGGGGGGGACACAGTCCAAGCATACACTCAGAAAGGGGGGGGGCACAGCCCAGGTATGCAGTCGGTAAGAGGGGGGGGCACAGCCCAGGTATGCAGTCGGTAAGAGGGGGGGGCACAGCCCAGGTATGCAGTCGGTAAGAGGGGGGGGCACAGCCCAGGTATGCAGTCGGTAAGAGGGGGGGGGCACAGCCCAGGTATGCAGTCGGTAAGAGGGGGGGGCACAGCCCAGGTATGCAGTCGGTAAGAGGGGGGGGCACAGCCCAGGTATGCAGTCGGTAAGAGGGGGGGGCACAGCCCAGGTATGCACTCGGTAAGAGGGGGGGGCACAGCCCAGGTATGCACTCGGTAAGAGGGGGGGGCACAGCCCAGGTATGCACTCGGTAAGAGGGGGGGGCACAGCCCAGGTATGCACTCGGTAAGAGGGGGGGGCACAGCCCAGGTATGCACTCGGTAAGAGGGGGGGGCACAGCCCAGGTATGCACTCGGTAAGAGGGGGGGGCACAGCCCAGGTATGCACTCGGTAAGAGGGGGGGGCACAGCCCAGGTATGCACTCGGTAAGAGGGGGGGGCACAGCCCAGGTATGCACTCGGTAAGAGGGGTACACAGCCCAGGTATGCACTCGGTAAGAGGGGTACACAGCCCAGGTATGCACTCGGTAAGAGGGGTACACAGCCCAGGTATGCACTCGGTAAGAGGGGTACACAGCCCAGGTATGCACTCGGTAAGAGGGGTACACAGCCCAGGTATGCACTCGGTAAGAGGGGTACACAGCCCAGGTATGCACTCGGTAAGAGGGGTACACAGCCCAGGTATGCACTCGGTAAGAGGGGTACACAGCCCAGGTATGCACTCGGTAAGAGGGGTACACAGCCCAGGTATGCACTCGGTAAGAGGGGTACACAGCCCAGGTATGCACTCGGTAAGAGGGGTACACAGCCCAGGTATGCACTCGGTAAGAGGGGTACACAGCCCAGGTATGCACTCGGTAAGAGGGGTACACAGCCCAGGTATGCACTCGGTAAGAGGGGTACACAGCCCAGGTATGCACTCGGTAAGAGGGGTACACAGCCCAGGTATGCACTCGGTAAGAGGGGTACACAGCCCAGGTATGCACTCGGTAAGAGGGGTACACAGCCCAGGTATGCACTCGGTAAGAGGGGTACACAGCCCAGGTATGCACTCGGTAAGAGGGGTACACAGCCCAGGTATGCACTCGGTAAGAGGGGTACACAGCCCAGGTATGCACTCGGTAAGAGGGGTACACAGCCCAGGTATGCACTCGGTAAGAGGGGTACACAGCCCAGGTATGCACTCGGTAAGAGGGGTACACAGCCCAGGTATGCACTCGGTAAGAGGGGTACACAGCCCAGGTATGCACTCGGTAAGAGGGGTACACAGCCCAGGTATGCACTCGGTAAGAGGGGTACACAGCCCAGGTATGCACTCGGTAAGAGGGGTACACAGCCCAGGTATGCACTCGGTAAGAGGGGTACACAGCCCAGGTATGCACTCGGTAAGAGGGGTACACAGCCCAGGTATGCACTCGGTAAGAGGGGTACACAGCCCAGGTATGCACTCGGTAAGAGGGGTACACAGCCCAGGTATGCACTCGGTAAGAGGGGTACACAGCCCAGGTATGCACTCGGTAAGAGGGGTACACAGCCCAGGTATGCACTCGGTAAGAGGGGTACACAGCCCAGGTATGCACTCGGTAAGAGGGGTACACAGCCCAGGTATGCACTCGGTAAGAGGGGTACACAGCCCAGGCATGCACTCGGTAAGAGGGGTACACAGCCCAGGCATGCACTCGGTAAGAGGGGTACACAGCCCAGGCATGCACTCGGTAAGAGGGGTACACAGCCCAGGCATGCACTCGGTAAGAGGGGTACACAGCCCAGGCATGCACTCGGTAAGAGGGGTACACAGCCCAGGCATGCACTCGGTAAGAGGTGTACACAGCCCAGGCATGCACTCGGTAAGAGGGGTACACAGCCCAGGCATGCACTCAGAAAGGGGGTACACAGCCCAGGCATGCACTCAGAAAGGGGGTACACAGCCCAGGCATGCACTCAGAAAGGGGGTACACAGCCCAGGCATGCACTCAGAAAGGGGGTACACAGCCCAGGCATGCACTCAGAAAGGGGGTACACAGCCCAGGCATGCACTCAGAAAGGGGGTACACAGCCCAGGTATGCAGTCAGAAAGGGGGGTACACAGCCCAGGTATGCAGTCAGAAAGGGGGGTACACAGCCCGGGTTATACTCTGCACAGGGGTCCCACTTACCGCCTGCGGAGGGGTCCCGAGCAGCACCTCCATGTAGTAGCCGCGGCCGGAGTCGCCCTCCAGGTTGTCCACCATGGCCATGAAGTTGATCCTCCCGCTCGGGTCGGAGGCCAGTGACAGGCCCACTATGTCCTTGGGGGCGGCGGGCGACACGGGCTCCGGGGTGCTGACCAATGCCGGGGAGATGCGGAGGGGGAAGGTGAGGAGCAGCTCGGCGGAGACCCCCGACCCCAGCACCACCGCCAGCAGCAGCAGCAGCGCCGCACATCCCGGGCCCCCCGCCATCCCTGCACCGCCTGATCTGCTGCTACACATGGCCGCCCGGCAGCCTCATCACCCGTCCTGATCTGCCCCCGGGGCAAACACTGCGGCCGCTGCGGGGAGGAGCCTGCCCCAAACTTCCCCAAAGTTCCCAAAACTTCTCCCGAATGAGCGGAGGAAGTCAGCGCGCCACCTGGCGGCCCAGCATCGCCACTGCACTGCGCCCGCTACCAGCCCCCCGAGCAGTCACTTATTATGTAATCCAGTCATTTTTATTTAAATCTTTTTTTATTGTATATATTAGTCATTATTTATTTCATGTTTTATTGTTATCATTTGTCATTTTTTATATTGATTTTTTATGGTTGTTTTTAACGCTTTTATATTGATTGCATGTTTTTTTTTAATTAAATTATTATTAAAGTATTTATTTTCATTGTTTAATTAACTGATGGATTGGTGTATTGTTTTGTTTCATTTTATTTTTTTAATGTGTCTTTATTATATTTTGATGTTTTAAGTGGAACTAAACCAGACCTAAAGTCTCTGATTCTAGGTTCAGTTAAAGTGGACCAAAACCCAGGATTTTCACTATCCTGGGTTTTGGTCCGATCGGGGGTGCCCCGCTGTGCGAAACCCCCAGAACGCCCGGAAACACTCACCTCACCACGCTCCTACGTGGGCGCTCGTCCAATCAGAGCGCTCAGAGCCGCTGTGGTATGCACGTACAAGCGGCGTCCAACCACAGCGGCTCTGAGCGCTGGAGGCCGCGTCTCGCGCTTCCCTTTAACAGGGTGCGCACCCTGCTAGAGGGAAGCGCGAGACGCGGCCGCGGACCGCGCATCCATCGTTGGAGCGGGGTTAAGGTAAGGTTTCTGGGCTTCCTGGGGGGTTTCGGGGAGGGATCTGATCGGCCCAGGAATCTTATAGACTTTAAAGTGGACCAAAACCCAGCTGGATCGGCCCGGGAAGCCAATCCAATCCCTCTCCGCGGGGCATCCAAGATCAGGATGCCCCACTGTGTGAAACCCCCCAGGACGCCCCATTCACCTTACCTTACTCCCGGACCAACGGCGCATGCGCGGTCGCATCACGCGCTTCTCTCTAGCATGAGCATGCCCGTGCCAGCGCTCCCTGTTAGAGGTAAGAGCGAGATGCGGCCGCCAGCGTGCTCGGAGCCGCAGAGGTAAGACGCCGCATTGATGCGCATACCTCTGCGGCTCCGAGAGCGCTGACTGGACGAGTGGCTGTGCATGCGCCGTAGGAGCTGGGTGAGGTGAGTTGAATAGGGCGTTGTGGGGGGTTTCACGCAGCGGGGGGAGTAGACCAAAACCCAGGATAGTCAAAATCCTGGGTGTTGGTCCACTTAAAAAGTATTTATTTTCATTGTTTAATTAACTGATGAATAGGTTTATTATTTTGTTTCTTTTTATTTTTTAGATGTGTCTTTATTATATTGTGGAACTAAACCAGACCTAAAGTCTCTGGGCGGTGTCCATTGTTTTCATTGGACACCGGCCATCTGGGGCCCGCCCACCGGCCAGGAAATGCCGGTAAGCATGTGTATGTGTGTGCGCTATGTGTGTGTTTGAAAGCGACGGGAGCGACGGCTGCAGCGGCCGGGGGAACAGCAGCGAGAGGCCGCGAACGGCAGATGCCGCCCACCCTCCCGCATCTGTCATTCGCAGCCTATGCACGGCTTTGGCAGCAACGGCGGAACAGCAGTGAAGGGCAGACCCGCCCACCGGGAACCAGGGACCAGGGTGTGTGTGGTGTGTGTACAGCTGGGGGGGGGGGGGGAGGTAACAGCAGCGGCAGGCATGAACCGGTTACCATGCCAGTCTGCTGCTTTAATATTGTCCAGCATAGGGGGGAGGGAGTGAAATGAGGGATGCCCACTGCGTGTTCTGGGGGATGCCCCCACTGCCTGCACTGAGGGATGCCCCCACTGCCTGCACTGAGGGATGCCCCCACTGCCTGCACTGAGGGATGCCCCCACTGCCTGCACTGAGGGATGCCCCCACTGCCTGCACTGAGGGATGCCCCCACTGCCTGCACTGAGGGATGCCCCACTGCCTGTTCTGGGGGATGCCCCCACTGCCTGCACTGAGGGATGCCCCCACTGCCTGCACTGAGGGATGCCCCCACTGCCTGTACTGAGGGATGCCCCCACTGCCTGCACTGAGGGATGCCCCCACTGCCTGCACTGAGGGATGCCCCCACTGCCTGCACTGAGGGATGCCCCCACTGCCTGTACTGAGGGATGCCCCACTGCCTGCTCTGGGGGATGCCCCCACTGCCTGCTCTGGGGGATGCCCCCACTGCCTGCACTGAGGGATGCCCCCACTGCCTGCACTGAGGGATGCCCCCACTGCCTGCACTGAGGGATGCCCCCACTGCCTGCACTGAGGGATGCCCCCACTGCCTGCACTGAGGGATGCCCCCACTGCCTGCACTGAGGGATGCCCCCACTGCCTGCACTGAGGGATGCCCCCACTGCCTGCACTGAGGGATGCCCCCATGCCTGCACTGAGGGATGCCCCCACTGCCTGCACTGAGGGATGCCCCCACTGCCTGTACTGAGGGATGCCCCACTGCCTGTTCTGGGGGATGCCCCCACTGCCTGCACTGAGGGATGCCCCCACTGCCTGCACTGAGGGATGCCCCCACTGCCTGTTCTGAGGGATGCCCCCACTGCCTGTACTGAGGGATGCCCCCACTGCCTGTACTGAGGGATGCCCCCACTGCCTGTACTGGGGGATGCCCCCACTGCCTGTTCTGGGGGATGCCCCCACTGCCTGCACTGAGGGATGCCCCCACTGCCTGTTCTGGGGGATGCCCCCACTGCCTGCACTGAGGGATGCCCCCACTGCCTGCACTGAGGGATGCCCCCACTGCCTGCACTGAGGAATGCCCCCACTGCCTGCACTGAGGGATGCCCCCACTGCCTGCACTGAGGGATGCCCCCACTGCCTGCACTGAGGGATGCCCCCACTGCCTGCACTGAGGGATGCCCCCACTGCCTGCACTGAGGGATGCCCCCACTGCCTGCACTGAGGGATGCCCCCACTGCCTGCACTGAGGGATGCCCCCACTGCCTGCACTGAGGGATGCCCCCACTGCCTGCACTGAGGGATGCCCCCACTGCCTGCACTGAGGGATGCCCCCACTGCCTGCACTGAGGGATGCCCCCACTGCCTGCACTGAGGGATGCCCCCACTGCCTGCACTAAGGGATGCCCCCACTGCCTGCACTGAGGGATGCCCCCACTGCCTGCACTGAGGGATGCCCCCACTGCCTGCACTGAGGGATGCCCCCACTGCCTGCACTGAGGGATGCCCCCACTGCCTGCACTGAGGGATGCCCCCACTGCCTGCACTGAGGGATGCCCCCACTGCCTGCACTGAGGGATGCCCCCACTGCCTGCACTGAGGGATGCCCCCACTGCCTGCACTGAGGGATGCCCCCCCTGCCTGTACTGAGGGATGCCCCTACTGCCTGCACTGAGGGATGCCCCCACTGCCTGCACTGAGGGATGCCCCACTGCCTGCACTGAGGGATGCCCCCACTGCCTGCACTGAGGGATGCCCCCACTGGCTGTACTGAGGGATGCCCCCTGCCTGTACTGAGGGATGCCCCCTGCCTGTACTGAGGGATGCCCCCACTGCCTGCACTGAGGGATGCCCCCACTGCCTGCACTGAGGGATGCCCCCACTGCCTGCACTGAGGGATGCCCCCACTGCCTGCACTGAGGGATGCCCCCACTGCCTGCACTGAGGGATGCCCCCACTGCCTGCACTGAGGGATGCCCCCACTGCCTGCACTGAGGGATGCCCCCACTGCCTGCACTGAGGGATGCCCCCACTGCCTGCACTGAGGGATGCCCCCACTGCCTGCACTGAGGGATGCCCCCACTGCCTGCACTGAGGGATGCCCCCACTGCCTGTACTGAGGGATGCCCCCACTGCCTGCACTGAGGGATGCCCCCACTGCCTGCACTGAGGGATGCCCCACTGCCTGTTCTGGGGGATGCCCCCACTGCCTGCACTGAGGGATGCCCCCACTGCCTGCACTGAGGGATGCCCCCACTGCCTGCACTGAGGGATGCCCCCACTGCCTGTACTGAGGGATGCCCCCACTGCCTGCACTGAGGGATGCCCCCACTGCCTGCACTGAGGGATGCCCCCACTGCCTGCACTGAGGGATGCCCCCACTGCCTGCACTGAGGGATGCCCCCACTGCCTGCACTGAGGGATGCCCCCACTGGCTGTACTGAGGGATGCCCCCTGCCTGTACTGAGGGATGCCCCTACTGCCTGCACTGAGGGATGCCCCCACTGCCCGCACTAAGGGATGCCCCCACTGCCTTCACTGAGGGATGCCCCCACTGCCTGCACTGAGGGATGCCCCCACTGCCTGCACTGAGGGATGCCCCCACTGCCTGTACTGAGGGATGCCCCCCTGCCTGTACTGAGGGATGCCCCCCCTGCCTGTACTGAGGGATGCCCCCCTGCCTGTACTGAGGGATGCCCCCCTGCCTGTACTGAGGGATGCCCCCCTGCCTGTACTGAGGGATGCCCCCACTGCCTGTACTGAGGGATGCCCCCACTGCCTGCACTGAGGGATGCCCCCACTGCCTGCACTGAGGGATGCCCCCACTGCCTGCACTGAGGGATGCCCCCACTGCCTGCACTGAGGGATGCCCCCACTGCCTGCACTGAGGGATGCCCCCACTGCCTGCACTGAGGGATGCCCCCACTGCCTGCACTGAGGGATGCCCCCACTGCCTGCACTGAGGGATGCCCCCACTGCCTGTACTGAGGGATGCCCCCACTGCCTGCACTGAGGGATGCCCCCACTGGCTGTACTGAGGGATGCCCCCTGCCTGTACTGAGGGATGCCCCTACTGCCTGCACTGAGGGATGCCCCCACTGCCCGCACTAAGGGATGCCCCCACTGCCTGCACTGAGGGATGCCCCCACTGCCTGCACTGAGGGATGCCCCCACTGCCTGCACTGAGGGATGCCCCCACTGCCTGCACTGAGGGATGCCCCCACTGCCTGCACTGAGGGATGCCCCCACTGCCTGTACTGAGGGATGCCCCCACTGCCCGCACTAAGGGATGCCCCCACTGCCTGCACTGAGGGATGCCCCCACTGCCTGTACTGAGGGATGCCCCCACTGCCTGCACTGAGGGATGCTACTTAATGGTTGTAATGAGGGATGCCGCTCACTGACTGTAATGGGGGGATTTTATCACACCATTTGGTTCAGAATATTTTCTTTATTTTATCCTCTAAACCCTGAGTGCGTGCTGTGGAACGAAAAATAAGGTTTATATATTATGTGACATTAGGATACTATACTGGGCCAGTAACAGTACAGCAGGGCGGGCCGTTTTTTAGCCCCAGTCCGCCCCTGGCTCACATTAATTCGGACCTTCACCCTGAATAAGAGCCTATCTTATATGTTTCCCACACCCTGTACATACAGATTGCCCACATTAATCCGGACCTTCACCCTGAATTAGAGCCTATCTTGTATGTTTCCCCCACTGTACATACAGATTGCTCACATTAATCCAGACCTTTACCCTGAATAAGAGCCTATCTGTACATACAGATTGCCCACATTAATCCAGACCTTTGCCTGAATAAGAGCCTATCTTATATGTTTCCCACCTGTACATACAGATTGCCTACATTAATCCAGAACTTCACCCTGAATAAGAGCCTATCTTTTATGTTTCCCCCACCCTGTACATACAGATTGCCCACATTAAAAATCATCCTACCTGCATCTACTGCATGTTATGAGCCTTTAAACATCCAAGATGGCGGCTCCTGGAGCATCAGGTAGCCTGCAAACAGGAAGTGTCTTCTGACTGTGTTGCTCTGCATTCTGGGATTGCTGTCCTTTCCTTGATCCCCTGCACTTTATCCCGCTCTCCTCTCCTTAGTATGTGATGCTTCTGAGTCAAGATGGCGGCGCCCATATCCTAGAGTCCTGAACAGAGTTGCAGCCCAGTGGGGGAAAGAAAAATAAGTGACTAAAAACTTAAAATATATAAATTTTAGATGCTGGGGGATAGTTTTTTAAGGGTTTGGGCTTTTCATGAATTCATGCTGAAGGTCCGGTTTAACCACCATGCAAACCATACAAATGCAGGGGCCCCACTTGCCGGGGGGGGGGGGGGGGGCAGAGGCAGGGTCAGATTAGTGACAGCACTGGGCAGGCGGGCGGTGTGCATTGAATTGGCCCCATTATCTATCACCTCTATAACACACGGCTGCTGCTGCTTATCACAGGTTAGATCAGAGTGAGAGAACATAACATATGTTTATGAATAATGTTTCTACACCTTCTATGAAAGTTACATTAATTATACAATATTAGGAAGACCAGGGCCACCTGCCGCCAAGTGCAATCAACGGCAAGACAGAGGGGTCAGCAGCTAGAATAGATGGTGCAGGTGATCCACACGTGGAAACAAGCGTGGTCACACATGGCAGGCAGGGCCGCATTTAGGGGTCATGCTACCCTAGGCACTTTTAGTGCCCCCCCCCCCCCCCCAAGGCCGGCTCCAGGCTTGTGGGAGCCCTTGGGCAAGAGAGTCTTAAAGCAGACCTTAAACCTGAATAAGAGTCTATCTTATATGTTTCCCACACCCTGTACATACAGATTGCTCACATTAATCCGGACCTTCACCCTGAATAAGAGTCTCTCTTATGGCTCTTATTCAGGGTGAAGGTCCGGATTAATGTGAGCAATCTGTATGTACAGGGTGTGGGAAACATATAAGATAGACTCTTATTCAGAGTGGAGGTCCGGATTAATGTGAGTAATCTGTATGTACAGGGTGGGGGAAACATATAAGATAGGCTCTTATTCAGGGTGAAGGTCCGGATTAATGTGAGTAATCTGTATGTACAGGGTGGGGGAAACATATAAGATAGGCTCTTATTCAGGGTGAAGGTCCGGATTAATGTGAGTAATCTGTATGTACAGGATGGGGGAAACATATAAGATAGGCTCTTATTCAGGGTGAAGGTCCGGATTAATGTGAGCAATCTGTATGTACAAGGTGTGGGAAACATATAAGATAGACTCTTATTCAGAGTGGAGGTCCGGATTAATGTGAGTAATCTGTATGTACAGGGTGGGGGAAACATATAAGATAGGCTCTTATTCAGGGTGAAGGTCTGGATTAATGTGAGCAATCTGTATGTACAAGGTGTGGGAAACATATAAGATAGGCTCTTATTCAGGGTGAAGGTCCGGATTAATGTGAGTAATCTGTATGTACAGGGTGGGGGAAACATATAAGATAGGCTCTTATTCAGGGTGAAGGTCCGGATTAATGTGAGCAATCTGTATGTACAAGGTGTGGGAAACATATAAGATAGACTCTTATTCAGAGTGGAGGTCCGGATTAATGTGAGTAATCTGTATGTACAGGGTGGGGGAAACATATAAGATAGGCTCTTATTCAGAGTGAAGGACCGCTTTAACGGGTGTGTGAATATTATCTCCTGGCTCCCCCTTACACATCCCTGTGCACCTGTCCACCTAGCAAACCTGATTGGCTTCTGGCGGTCATGTGGGACCTTTGAGTACTTGATGTTCACACTGGGATAGCTGGGGCTTGTAGTTATCTAGGCCATACAGAGGAAGATCCTCTACATCATAGAGAACAAAACCCCAACTGCTGCTTCCCCTCTGCAGGTCAGGGTAACTACAAGCCCCAGCTGCCTCCAGGGGAACTACAAGGCCCAGTTGCTTCCCTTTCAGTGCCCTGGAGATTAATGCCCAGCTACCCTAGGAGGAGCACCAAGGCCCAGCTGCACCGGGAGGAACAAGGCCCAGCTGCTTCCCTTCCAGCGCCCTGGAGAACAACAAGGCCCAGCTGCTTCCCCTGGAGGTACTACAAGGCCCAGCTGCTTCCCCTGGAGGTACTACAAGGCCCAGCTGCTCCCCCCTGGAGGTACTACAAGGCCCAGCTGCTTCCCCTGGAGGTACTACAAGGCCCAGCTGCTTCCCTTCCAGCACCCTGGTGAACAACAAGGCCCAGCTGCTTCCCCAGGAGGAACAACAAGGCCCAGCTGCTCCCCCCTGGAGGTACTACAAGGCCCAGCTGCTTCCCTGGAGGCACTACAAGGCCCAGCTGCTTCCCTGGAGGCACTACAAGGCCCAGCTGCTTCCCTGGAGGCACTACAAGGCCCAGCTGCTTCCCTGGAGGTACTACAAGGCCCAGCTGCTTCCCCTGGAGGTACTACAAGGCCCAACTGCTTCCCCAGGAGGAACAACAAGGCCCAACTGCTTCCATGGAGGTACTACAAGGCCCAACTGCTTCCCTGGAGGTACTACAAGGCCCAACTGCTTCCCCTGGAGGTACTACAAGGCCCAACTGCTTCCCTGGAGGTACTACAAGGCCCAACTGCTTCCCCTGGAGGTACTACAAGGCCCAACTGCTTCCCCTGGAGGTGCTTCCCTGGAGGTACTACAAGGCCCAACTGCTTCCCCTGGAGGTACTGCAAGGCCCAACTGCTTCCCCTGGAGGTACTACAAGGCCCAACTGCTTCCCTTGGAGGTACTACAAGGCCCAACTGCTTCCCCTGGAGGTACTACAAGGCCCAACTGCTTCCCTGGAGGTACTACAAGGCCCAACTGCTTCCCTTGGAGGTACTACAAGGCCCAACTGCTTCCCCTGGAGGTACTACAAGGCCCAACTGCTTCCCTGGAGGTACTACAAGGCCCAACTGCTTCCCCTGAAGGTACTACAAGGCCCAACTGCTTCCCCTGGAGGTACTACAAGGCCCAACTGCTTCCCTGGAGGTACTACAAGGCCCAACTGCTTCCCCTGGAGGTACTACAAGGCCCAACTGCTTCCCTGGAGGTACTACAAGGCCCAACTGCTTCCCCTGGAGGTGCTTCCCTGGAGGTACTACAAGGCCCAACTGCTTCCCCTGGAGGTACTACAAGGCCCAACTGCTTCCCCTGGAGGTACTACAAGGCCCATCTGCTTCCCCTGGAGGTACTACAAGGCCCAACTGCTTCCCCTGGAGGTGCTTCCCTGGAGGTACTACAAGGCCCATCTGCTTCCCCTGGAGGTACTACAAGGCCCAACTGCTTCCCCTGGAGGTGCTTCCCTGGAGGTACTACAAGGCCCAACTGCTTCCCCTGGAGGTACTACAAGGCCCAACTGCTTCCCCTGGAGGTACTACAAGGCCCAACTGCTTCCCCTGGAGGTACTACAAGGCCCAACTGCTTCCCCTGGAGATACTACAAGGCCCAACTGCTTCCCTGGAGGTACTACAAGGCCCCGCTGCTTCCCCTGAAGGTACTACAAGGCCCAACTGCTTCCCTGGAGGTACTACAAGGCCCAACTGCTTCCCTGGAGGTACTACAAGGCCCAGCTGCTTCCCCTGGAGGTACTACAAGGCCCAACTGCTTCCCCAGGAGGAACAACAAGGCCCAGCTGCTTCCCCTGGAGGTACTACAAGGCCCAACTGCTTCCCTGGAGGTACTACAAGGCCCAACTGCTTCCCCTGGAGGTACTACAAGGCCCAACTGCTTCCCTGGAGGTACTACAAGGCCCAACTGCTTCCCCTGGAGGTGCTTCCCTGGAGGTACTACAAGGCCCAACTGCTTCCCCTGGAGGTACTACAAGGCCCAACTGCTTCCCCTGGAGGTACTACAAGGCCCAACTGCTTCCATGGAGGTACTACAAGGCCCAACTGCTTCCCCTGGAGGTACTACAAGGCCCAACTGCTTCCCCTGGAGGTACTACAAGGCCCAACTGCTTCCCCTGGAGGTACTACAAGGCCCAACTGCTTCCCTGGAGGTACTACAAGGCCCAACTGCTTCCCCTGGAGGTACTACAAGGCCCAACTGCTTCCCCTGGAGGTACTACAAGGCCCATCTGCTTCCCCTGGAGGTACTACAAGGCCCAACTGCTTCCCCTGGAGGTGCTTCCCTGGAGGTACTACAAGGCCCATCTGCTTCCCCTGGAGGTACTACAAGGCCCAACTGCTTCCCCTGGAGGTGCTTCCCTGGAGGTACTACAAGGCCCAACTGCTTCCCCTGGAGGTACTACAAGGCCCAACTGCTTCCCTGGAGGTACTACAAGGCCCAACTGCTTCCCTGGAGGTACTACAAGGCCCAACTGCTTCCCCTGGAGGTACTACAAGGCCCAACTGCCTCCCCTGGAGGTACTACAAGGCCCAGCTGCTTCCCCTGGAGGTACTACAAGGCCCAACTGCCTCCCCTGGAGGTACTACAAGGCCCAGCTGCTTTCCCTGGAGGTACTACAAGGCCCAGCTGCTTCCCTGGAGGCACTACAAGGCCCAGCTGCTTCCCCTGGAGGTACTACAAGGCCCAACTGCTTCCCCGGAGGTACTACAAGGCCCAACTGCTTCCCCAGGAGGAACAACAAGGCCCAGCTGCTTCCCCTGGAGGTACTACAAGGCCCAACTGCTTCCCCAGGAGGAACAACAAGGCCCAGCTGCTTCCCCTGGAGGTACTACAAGGCCCAACTGCTTCCCCAGGAGGAACAACAAGGCCCAGCTGCTTCCCCTGGAGGTACTACAAGGCCCAGCTGCTTCCCCTGGAGGTACTACAAGGCCCAACTGCTTCCCCTGGAGGTACTACAAGACCCAACTGCTTCCCTGGAGGTACTACAAGGCCCAACTGCTTCCCCTGGAGGTACTACAAGGCCCAACTGCTTCCCCGGAGGTACTACAAGGCTCAACTGCTTCCCCTGGAGGTACTACAAGGCCCAACTGCTTCCCCTGGAGGAACAACAAGGCCCAATGTGTTTACCTTAGCAATGTACATCAACTGTCTCATTAGATGTACAGATCATAGACTTCCTCACTCACTTTGCTAAACCATCTAATTGGCTAATATATAGGCGACAGGTTTAACCCATTCTCCTGTAAATCAACTTATTTAGATAGGGAGGATCACAATCATGTCTTCCAGCAGCTAAAGAGTTACTGGCAGCCTTCCCAACTGGGAAGGGCCATTACTGCTGCTTGACTTAGCCAGAGCTGCTAATGTGCTCCCCTGTTACATTGGAAGGATTCTGGGATATGTAGTCAGTACTTTTTAATCTTGGCCAGAAAAAAACACTCCCATCACAGACTCACAAGACTATAAGAGACTTGGAAGCAGCGTGCTGATAAGTAAATCACAGGTCTGGGGGCACAATACTAACACAAATGTATTTTTTTACATCCCAGAAGAGGAATACAATAAGCAGAGGAGTAGCTAAGCATTCGGGCACCCGGGGCAAAGATTCAAAATGCCCCCCCCCCCCCTGTGCTCAGGCCCCTATTTGGTGCCCCTGTAAGCGGCTGCACCTGGGGCACGTACCCCCCACCAGCTACGACCCTGCCCCCCCCAGCTACACCCCCCCTGCCCCCCCAGCTACACCCCTGCCTCCCCCCCAGCTACGCCCTTGCCCCCCCCAGCTACACCCCTGCCACCCCCCCCAGCTACACCCCCCCTCCCCCAGCTACACCCCTGCAATAAGGCAGAACACCAAAAACCTGATAAAAAGCTAGATTCTGAATTGACTCAGCAGAGGGCGCTATATGTTCAAAAACAAATCGCTCATAAAAGCTCAAACATTGGCCTCGATTCAATAAGGGTAGAAAAAGATTCTCATGGTAGTAAAAAAAAAAAAGAATTCATGAGAAAAAAGCCTGAGAATGTCACTGTTAGTGAATCACCAGATAAAAAGACAATGAAAGTCAATGGCACTTTTTACTACAGGTAAAAAAGGTAAAAAGTTCAATAGTTTTTTTCAGGAGTAAAAATTGCCATTGCCTTTCATTGTCTTTTTATCTAGTGATTCACTAACAGTGACATTCTCAGGCTTTTTTCTCATGAATTGAATTTTTTACTACCATGAGATTTTTTTTCAACTTTTTGTGAATCGAGGCCATTGAGTGTTAAACCGATTTAAAGCGGACCTTCACTCTGAATAAGAGTCTATCTTATATGTTTCCCACACCCTGTACATACAGATTGCCCACATTAAAAATCATCCTACCTGAATCTACTGCATGTTATGAGCCTTTAAACATCCAAGATGGCGGCTCATGGAACATCAGGCAGCCTACAAACAGAAAGTGCCTTCTGACTGTGCTGCTCTGCATTCTGGGATTGCTGACCTTTTCCTGACCCCAGCTCTGCACTGTCTGAGCAAAGCACAGCTATAACCCGGCCCCCTGTACTTTATCCCGCTCTCCTCTCCTCAGTAAGTGTGATGCTTCTGAGTCAAGATGGCGGCACCCCTATCCTAAAGTCCTGAACAGAGTTGCAGCCCAGTGGGGGAAAGAATAATAAGTAAGTGACTAAAAACGTAACATATAATATATTAACTTTAGATGCTGGGGAATCATTTTTTAAGGGTTTGGGCTTTTCAATAAATCATGGTGAAGGTCGGGTTTAAGTGCACCTAAATGTTTAATTTGTCAATCAATCACCGTAGTAGGTGGCCTCGACATACAGGATCTTGCTTCTTGGGGAGGGTGGTAACTATGTATTTAATTGGGCAGGAATTAAATAGATTTCATGCATCTCCAAAAAGACAGATGTGGGAGGCTGCTGAGCCCCAAACCCAAAGCACAAGGAGAAAGGAAAATCCAGCTAAACGGCTTACTGCTAAAAGGTTCCGATTTCATTTTCGTGAAAATCATGAGCGATACTAAATATCAGCGATCGGATATATATATTCGCGGGAATATCGGATCGTGAAATAGTTAAATATAGGGATACTAAATATCGGATCGTGAGCGATAATAAAAGGTTCCGTTTTCATTTTCTTTGTGGGACACACTGTGATGGATTTATTTATTTGTATATATCTATTCCAGCTAGTATGGAGAGCAATGGGAGGAGGTGTTTTTAATTTAAAGCGGACCAACACCCAGGGGGGATCGGCCTGGGAATCTATAAGATTCCCGGGCCGATCAGATCCCTGCCCGCGGGGCATCCGAAATCGGGATGTCCCGCGGGGTGAAACCCCCCCAGGAAGCCCACAATCCTACCTTTTCCACGTTCCATCGGCGCATGCGCGTCCGCCGCCTCCCACGCGTCCCTCTAGCAGGGCGCGCTCCCGCGCCGGCCGTTTGTGAATGGCCGGCGCAGGTGCGCTGCCTCTCGCTTGTCCGTCGGCGGGGATTGGCTGCAGCGGTCACGTTGGAGTGGGGACAGGTGAGTTTTCGGGGCTTTCTGGGGGGTTTCACACAGCGGGGCACCCCCGATCGGGGCGCCCTACCGGAGTGGACTAAAACCCAGGATAGTCAAAATCCTGGGTGTTGGTCCACTTTAAACTTGTGGAAGTCTGCTTTAAAGTGAAAAGGCCGGCATAAGCGGATGGAAAAGTGGGCAACTGCCTCGGGCCTCCATCAACAAACGGGGTCCTAGGCAAAAGATGCCTAGTACGTTTTCTCCGGGTGGGAGTTTATACTTGGATGAAGGTGAGGGGTGAAAGGGGGAGTTCAAATTTAAATGCCAATAGGGTGGAATGTGACTGGGTTATTGGTACACTGCTAAATATTGCCCAGGGATACAATTTGTAAAGAGGATGTATAACCTCCTCACATTGCAACGTGGACCAAAAGTTAAAAAAGACTTTAGATTCATTTTCGCATCTAGGGCATCTCAACTGGGGATGCCTCTACAGATGAAGATGCGTAGGGAGACAAAATCAGGTATTAAAGTGGAGCAAAAACCATCTAAAAGACTCCAGGGAGGCCAATTTCCTCATTCCTGGGGTATCCTGATTTGGGATGCCCTGCTGTGTGTAAGTCTTCTGTAAAGACATTAGGTAGGGAGAGCATTTCCCATTGACCATCGC
The DNA here is from genome assembly GCA_027917425.1 of Gastrophryne carolinensis. NCBI lineage: Eukaryota > Metazoa > Chordata > Amphibia > Anura > Microhylidae > Gastrophryne > Gastrophryne carolinensis. The sequence continues at coordinate 495,728,910 of CM051236.1, forward strand.
TATTGCTGTGCATCACTAACTGTACACAGGACCCAGTACATAGGTCATAGGTGCAATAGATAATTGGTTGGTGAGTATTTAATTGCGATTGTAGTAAGTATGGTAAATAAGTATTGGTATCAGAGAAAAGTAGAACATGCTGTGACTGTATTAATAGGCCGCTTTAGGTTGGCTTTAAGGCCCCTCTCCATTTGGTATAAAAGAAACGTAATAGGGCAAGAGTTGTTAGGTGACCTTTTGTTATTTGCTAGTAAGTGCCGCACACAGGAGTGTAGCTAGGGGGGAGCAGGGGGAGCACTTGCCCCGGGTGCAGCAGGTGAGAGGGGTGCCTGAGAACAGGTGGGGGGCACCATTTTGAATCTTTGCCCTGGGTGCCAGAAAGCCTAGCTACTCCTCTGCCAGCACAGGGCAGTTTCTAGGCTAGTCATTATATATCAGGGCAGAACACATACATTGTGGTCTGTCCTGATGAACCAGCGACCCTCCTCAAGGAAAAGATATTTAGATATTTTTTTAGTATCTCTTTAGATAGAGGGGGTTTGGAGTTGCAGGTCCTATTGGAAATTACTACTGCAAAATTAATTGCTGGGGTTAGGTCCAGCCCCCAAATTTTATAAGGACCTAGCGTTCCCACCACACCTCAGAAATAGATTGATTTAGAAAAAATGATAGTTGTATTTATTTCATGTTCTTAAAATCAAGTCATTACAAGTTCAGACATTACATATTAAATTTAGGACATTTGGTTATACAATTAATGCAGCAACATATAGATTTTGTTGTGATGGGTTACTAATTATCTACAATATTGAATAAATAGATTCAAAATTCATTGCATCAGCGTTTTTTTGTTCTTTAGGCTTACTGGTATTTCTGATCATCATACCAGTAAGCCTAAAGAACAAAAAACGCTGATGCAATGAATTTTGAATCTATTTATTCAATATTGTAGATAATTAGTAACCCATCACAACAAAATCTATATGTTGCTGCATTAATTGTATAACCAAATGTCCTAAATTTAATATGTAATGTCTGAACTTGTAATGACTTGATTTTAAGAACATGAAATAAATACAACTATCATTTTTTCTAAATCAATCCATATTTTTCTGAGGTGTGGTGGGAACGCTAGGTCCTTATAAAATTTGGGGGCTGGACCTAACCCCAGCAATTAATTTTGCAGTAGTAGTTTCTAGGCTAAATAGCACTCAGGGACGGAAAAATAATTCTCCCCCCACCAAGATAGCCATTGACACACCATGACACTCAGAATTACTAAGATGCAGACCCTCATCATTTCCATGTACATCAATCACTTTGGGGGAGGCTCAGCGCTGACCTGTGCAGAGTGCATGCTGGGAATGTGTAATAGGTGTTAATATAGCTGTTGGTGGCACCTGGTGAGCAGCGGAGGCTCCCTTCGAACATGTTGGTTTTGGCCAGAAAGGTGATTTGGTGGGGCTCCACAAGAGCACATGTGCCTGCTGAGGTCAGGGGATACAGACTGTATAAAAAGTAGAGCGCAAAGGAAAAGGAAAAATAAGAAAGTAGCAGGAGCGCGGAGGACAGGTGCTGATGTTGGGCAGGTATGCAGGCTCCACCACGTCCCAGCTCGAGGGTGTGCCTGAGGAGGTGAGCTGTTCCTCTAGCTGTCTGGGGGAGCTGCCTGGGGCTAAACGCTTGATCGCAGCAGAGCGCTGTAGAGAGAGGGGTCCTGAGACCAGCCGGCCCGCCAGACTATAAGAGGAAAGGGAACATGCTCTACGTGGTGTTATTTCAGCAGGGTGACCCGCATGTTACCGGCACCCGAGAGACGTTTTATACCTGCAACCAGGGCCGGCGTCAGCACCCGGCAAGGTGGGCAGCTAGAGATGAGCGAACTTTTGAAAAATTCGATTCGACTGATTCGCCGAATTTTCCGACAAAAATCGTTTCGACCCGAATAAATTCGCGACGAATCGCTATTAAAAACGGCTATTTCTGAGCCTCCTACAGCCTCAATAGGGTTGTAAACCATTCAGCCTTGCTGTAACACGCACAGGATGCGTGCTGGGTTAGTTAAATAATACTTTTAAGAAATATCACATGCAGATCAGAGGCATCGCTAATAGAATCGCAGAGCGGCACAATTGCAGAGAGTTGAAGTGGCATCACTATGAGGGGCAGAAGGAGCCCAAATATACACTGGAGTTGGCTTCAGGAGCCCAAAAATTGGATGAATCACACCCTGGAGTTGGCAGAAGTTGGCAGCAGCAGCAGCAGGAGCCCAAATATACACTGGAGTTGGCTTCAGGAGCCCAAAAATTGGATGAATCACACCCTGGAGTTGGCAGGAGTTGACAGCAGCAGCAGCAGGAGCCCAAATATACACTGGAGTTGGCTTCAGGAGCCCAAAAATTGGATGAATCACACCCTGGAGTTGGCAGGAGTTGACAGCAGCAGCAGCAGGAGCCCAAATATACACTGGAGTTGGCTTCAGGAGCCCAAAAATTGGATGAATCACACCCTGGAGTTGGCAGAAGTTGGCAGCAGCAGCAGCAGGAGCCCAAATATACACTGGAGTTGGCTTCAGGAGCCCAAAAATTGGATGAATCACACCCTGGAGTTGGCAGGAGTTGACAGCAGCAGCAGCAGGAGCCCAAATATACACTGGAGTTGGCTTCAGGAGCCCAAAAATTGGATGAATCACACCCTGGAGTTGGCAGAAGTTGGCAGCAGCAGCAGCAGGAGCCCAAATATACACTGGAGTTGGCTTCAGGAGCCCAAAAATTGGATGAATCACACCCTGGAGTTGGCAGGAGTTGACAGCAGCAGCAGCAGGAGCCCAAATATACACTGGAGTTGGCTTCAGGAGCCCAAAAATTGGATGAATCACACCCTGGAGTTGGCAGAAGTTGGCAGCAGCAGCAGCAGGAGCCCAAATATACACTGGAGTTGGCTTCAGGAGCCCAAAAATTGGATGAATCACACCCTGGAGTTGGCAGAAGTTGGCAGCAGCAGCAGCAGCAGGAGCCCAAATATACACTGGAGTTGGCTTCAGGAGCCCAAAAATTGGATGAATCACACCCTGGAGTTGGCAGGAGTTGACAGCAGCAGCAGCAGGAGCCCAAATATACACTGGAGTTGGCTTCAGGAGCCCAAAAATTGGATGAATCACACCCTGGAGTTGGCAGAAGTTGGCAGCAGCAGCAGCAGGAGCCCAAATATACACTGGAGTTGGCTTCAGGAGCCCAAAAATTGGATGAATCACACCCTGGAGTTGGCAGGAGTTGACAGTAGCAGCAGCAGGAGCCCAAATATACACTGGAGTTGGCTTCAGGAGCCCAAAAATTGGATGAATCACACCCTGGAGTTGGCAGAAGTTGGCAGCAGCAGCAGCAGGAGCCCAAATATACACTGGAGTTGGCTTCAGGAGCCCAAAAATTGGATGAATCACACCCTGGAGTTGGCAGGAGTTGACAGCAGCAGCAGCAGGAGCCCAAATATACACTGGAGTTGGCTTCAGGAGCCCAAAAATTGGATGAATCACACCCTGGAGTTGGCAGGAGTTGACAGCAGCAGCAGCAGGAGCCCAAATATACACTGGAGTTGGCTTCAGGAGCCCAAAAATTGGATGAATCACACCCTGGAGTTGGCAGAAGTTGGCAGCAGCAGCAGCAGGAGCCCAAATATACACTGGAGTTGGCTTCAGGAGCCCAAAAATTGGATGAATCACACCCTGGAGTTGGCAGGAGTTGACAGCAGCAGCAGCAGGAGCCCAAATATACACTGGAGTTGGCTTCAGGAGCCCAAAAATTGGATGAATCACACCCTGGAGTTGGCAGAAGTTGGCAGCAGCAGCAGCAGGAGCCCAAATATACACTGGAGTTGGCTTCAGGAGCCCAAAAATTGGATGAATCACACCCTGGAGTTGGCAGGAGTTGACAGCAGCAGCAGCAGGAGCCCAAATATACACTGGAGTTGGCTTCAGGAGCCCAAAAATTGGATGAATCACACCCTGGAGTTGGCAGAAGTTGGCAGCAGCAGCAGCAGGAGCCCAAATATACACTGGAGTTGGCTTCAGGAGCCCAAAAATTGGATGAATCACACCCTGGAGTTGGCAGAAGTTGGCAGCAGCAGCAGCAGCAGGAGCCCAAATATACACTGGAGTTGGCTTCAGGAGCCCAAAAATTGGATGAATCACACCCTGGAGTTGGCAGGAGTTGACAGCAGCAGCAGCAGGAGCCCAAATATACACTGGAGTTGGCTTCAGGAGCCCAAAAATTGGATGAATCACACCCTGGAGTTGGCAGAAGTTGGCAGCAGCAGCAGCAGGAGCCCAAATATACACTGGAGTTGGCTTCAGGAGCCCAAAAATTGGATGAATCACACCCTGGAGTTGGCAGGAGTTGACAGTAGCAGCAGCAGGAGCCCAAATATACACTGGAGTTGGCTTCAGGAGCCCAAAAATTGGATGAATCACACCCTGGAGTTGGCAGAAGTTGGCAGCAGCAGGAGCCCAAATATACACTGGAGTTGGCTTCAGGAGCCCAAAAATTGGATGAATCACACCCTGGAGTTGGCAGGAGTTGACAGTAGCAGCAGCAGGAGCCCAAATATACACTGGAGTTGGCTTCAGGAGCCCAAAAATTGGATGAATCACACCCTGGAGTTGGCAGAAGTTGGCAGCAGCAGCAGCAGCAGGAGCCCAAATATACACTGGAGTTGGCTTCAGGAGCCCAAAAATTGGATGAATCACACCCTGGAGTTGGCAGGAGTTGACAGCAGCAGCAGCAGGAGCCCAAATATACACTGGAGTTGGCTTCAGGAGCCCAAAAATTGGATGAATCACACCCTGGAGTTGGCAGAAGTTGGCAGCAGCAGCAGCAGGAGCCCAAATATACACTGGAGTTGGCTTCAGGAGCCCAAAAATTGGATGAATCACACCCTGGAGTTGGCAGGAGTTGACAGTAGCAGCAGCAGGAGCCCAAATATACACTGGAGTTGGCTTCAGGAGCCCAAAAATTGGATGAATCACACCCTGGAGTTGGCAGAAGTTGGCAGCAGCAGCAGCAGGAGCCCAAATATACACTGGAGTTGGCTTCAGGAGCCCAAAAATTGGATGAATCACACCCTGGAGTTGGCAGGAGTTGACAGTAGCAGCAGCAGGAGCCCAAATATACACTGGAGTTGGCTTCAGGAGCCCAAAAATTGGATGAATCACACCCTGGAGTTGGCAGAAGTTGGCAGCAGCAGCAGCAGCAGGAGCCCAAATATACACTGGAGTTGGCTTCAGGAGCCCAAAAATTGGATGAATCACACCCTGGAGTTGGCAGAAGTTGGCAGCAGCAGCAGCAGGAGCCCAAATATACACTGGAGTTGGCTTCAGGAGCCCAAAAATTGGATGAATCACACCCTGGAGTTGGCAGGAGTTGACAGCAGCAGCAGCAGGAGCCCAAATATACACTGGAGTTGGCTTCAGGAGCCCAAAAATTGGATGAATCACACCCTGGAGTTGGCAGAAGTTGGCAGCAGCAGCAGCAGGAGCCCAAATATACACTGGAGTTGGCTTCAGGAGCCCAAAAATTGGATGAATCACACCCTGGAGTTGGCAGGAGTTGACAGTAGCAGCAGCAGGAGCCCAAATATACACTGGAGTTGGCTTCAGGAGCCCAAAAATTGGATGAATCACACCCTGGAGTTGGCAGAAGTTGGCAGCAGCAGCAGCAGGAGCCCAAATATACACTGGAGTTGGCTTCAGGAGCCCAAAAATTGGATGAATCACACCCTGGAGTTGGCAGGAGTTGACAGCAGCAGCAGCAGGAGCCCAAATATACACTGGAGTTGGCTTCAGGAGCCCAAAAATTGGATGAATCACACCCTGGAGTTGGCAGGAGTTGACAGCAGCAGCAGCAGGAGCCCAAATATACACTGGAGTTGGCTTCAGGAGCCCAAAAATTGGATGAATCACACCCTGGAGTTGGCAGAAGTTGGCAGCAGCAGCAGCAGCAGGAGCCCAAATATACACTGGAGTTGGCTTCAGGAGCCCAAAAATTGGATGAATCACACCCTGGAGTTGGCAGGAGTTGACAGCAGCAGCAGCAGGAGCCCAAATATACACTGGAGTTGGCTTCAGGAGCCCAAAAATTGGATGAATCACACCCTGGAGTTGGCAGAAGTTGGCAGCAGCAGCAGCAGGAGCCCAAATATACACTGGAGTTGGCTTCAGGAGCCCAAAAATTGGATGAATCACACCCTGGAGTTGGCAGAAGTTGGCAGCAGCAGCAGCAGGAGCCCAAATATACACTGGAGTTGGCTTCAGGAGCCCAAAAATTGGATGAATCACACCCTGGAGTTGGCAGGAGTTGACAGTAGCAGCAGCAGGAGCCCAAATATACACTGGAGTTGGCTTCAGGAGCCCAAAAATTGGATGAATCACACCCTGGAGTTGGCAGAAGTTGGCAGCAGCAGCAGCAGGAGCCCAAATATACACTGGAGTTGGCTTCAGGAGCCCAAAAATTGGATGAATCACACCCTGGAGTTGGCAGGAGTTGACAGTAGCAGCAGCAGGAGCCCAAAAAATGGCCTAAAGACATAAATATGTTTTGCACCATTTGGAAAGTGTAAAACGTGGCACCATGCTGAATCTAGTCGCATGCATCAGGCATTGGTGTGTGGAAATCCTGGCTGATCCATCCCTGATTCATTTTGACAAAGGTGAGTCTCTCCACATTTTTAGTTGACAGACGAGTTCTCCTCGCCGTAACTATGGCCCCCGCCGCACTAAACACCCGCTCAGATGGCACGCTACTTGCCGGGCAGGACAGCTTTTCCAGGGCAAACTCTGCTAGTTGCGGCCACAAATCAAGTTTGGCTGCCCAGAAGTCCAGCGGATCCTCAAGGTGTGTTGGCATGGTCATGTCAAAGTATGACATGACCTGCTGGTTCAGGTCCTGCTCCAGGTCTTCCTGCTGCTCATGAGTAGCCTCACTATGCGGGTGTAGAAAGCTACTCATTAGCGACTGAAGACTGAGGCTGCTGCTGCTGATGGAGCTTCTGCTGCTGCTGCTGCCAACCCCCCCAGCGGCCATGGCAGTGGAAGGTGAGCGCAGAGGTCCCCTCGAGTCAGACCTGCGAGAGTATGGACCATGGCGCAGATAGGCATCGGCCAACTGCCTACGTAGAATGTCTTTGTAGTAGTTGAGTTTGTCCTCCCTCTCGGTGGGTTTAAAAAATGCCCCCATTTTGTGCCGGAAGCGAGGGTCCAATAAGGTGGACAGCCAGAAGTCATCCCGCCGACAGATGGAAACAATTCTGGGGTCACTACGCAAGCACGTGAGCATGCTTCGTGCCATTTGCGCAAGTGACTCGGATGGACTACCTGTCTCCATCTCCACTGCATACTGCCACGGTGTGCCCGGGTCCTCTGTCTCTCCTTCCTCAAAAACCTCTAGCTCCTCTGGCTGCTCCTGCTCCTCCTCTCCTGTCCGCTGACTAGATAAACCAGCCATTTCGCCAAGCCTAAACTGTGTTTCGCTGGGCAACTCCTCCTCCTCCTCTTCCTCCTCCTCCTCCTCCTCCAGTTCAGCTCCAAGGGGGTTCATGTGGCCGTAAGATGTAAACGCCATGTCTCCAGTGCCCTGACCAGCCATGGTTTCCAACATGTGCTGCAGTACATGAAGCAGTGGAATCACGTCGTTCATCCCGTAATCCTGCCGACTGACAAATAAAGTGGCTTCCTCAAAGGGCCTGAGCAAACGGCAGGTGTCACGTATGAGCTGCCACTGGTTGACATTGAAGTTACACAGGGGAGTCCCCCTATCTGCTTGGATCATCAGGAAATCCGTGATGGCTTTTCTCTGTTCATATAATCGGTCCAACATGTGAAGGGTGGAATTCCAACGGGTGGAAACATCGCAAATCAGACTATGTTGGGGGATACCATTCTGACGCTGTAGCTCAAGAAGGGTGTGTTTGGCAGTGTAGGAGTGGCTGAAGTGCATGCAAAGTTTCCGTGAAGTTGTTAGGATGTCCTGCAGATGGGGGGAACACTTCAGAAACCGCTTGACAACCAGATTGAAGACGTGAGCCATGCAGGGGGCATGGGTCAGGCTTCCTTGGCGCAGCGCAGACAAAATGTTCTTCCCATTGTCGGTAACCATGATTCCCATTTTAAGTTTTCTCGGAGTAAGCCATGTTTGGATTTCCTGATGAATACATTTAAGCAGTTCCTCCCCTGTGTGACTCCGTTCGCCAAGACAAACCATGTGAAGCACTGCGTGACACCTCCGTGCCCTGCACACATGGTAGACTGGAGGGGCACTGAGACTTGAGCCTACAGTGGAGGGTGAGGAGATGGCGGAGGATGAGGAGGCCGAGTCGCACGGTGTCACAGGCCCAATGGGCAGAGAGCGCGGAGGCCGAAGCGGCGTGACCTGTCCAAGTTGCTGCTGCAAAGGGACCACATTCACCCAGTGGGCCGTAAACGACATGTACTGCCCCTGACCGTAGTTACAGCTCCAGATGTCGGCGCTGCCATGTATTTTGCTACACACCGACAGGCTCAAGGACTGGCCCACCTTCTGTTCAACAAAAGTGTGCAGCGCTGGTACTGCCTTCTTGGCAAAGAAATGACGGCTTGGGACTCTCCACCTCGGCTCGGCACAAGCCATCAGTTCTCTGAAAGGTGCAGATTCCACCACCTGAAAAGGGAGCGACTGCAGCACCAGCAACTTGGACAGGAGCACATTCAGCTTCTGCGCCGTAGGATGAGTGGGCGCATACTGCTGTCTCTTGGACATGGCTTCGCTGATGGATTGCTGGCGGGATGCATGACTTGGAGGAGGAGGAGGAGGAGCAGGAGCGACAGAGGATGGGTATGACGCACAGCTGCCTTCGGCTGAGGTGCTGGAGCCTTGGCTGGCAGAAATTGGGAGCTCACTTGGTGAGGAAGCAGACTGGACCACCCCTTGGGAGCCTCGGTTCTCCCAGGTCGTTTTATGGTGACGCATCATATGTTGACGCAGGGCCGTGGTGCCAACATTTGGACCCTGGCCACGCTTCACCTTTTGCCTACATATCTTGCATGTGGCCATGTTACCCTCCTGCGGATGCCTCAGGAAAAACTGCCACACTGCCGAGTAGCTACTTTTCCCACCCCCTGGCCTCACTGATTCACTGCTGCTGTTGCCAACTCCAGGAACCCCTGCTCCACTACCTCCCGATAAGGTAGACTGCCGCACAGCAGGTGCTCTACCCCGGCCCCGGCCCCGGCCGGCTCCAGCCTTTGGAATTGTGCCCCCATGCTGACTGCTACCACTTTGCTGCCTCAGCTGCTGACTCCGGGGCAACCTGCACCCCTCTTCTCCTGATGATGACGATGAAGCCCCTTCATCACCCGGCTCCCAAGTGCGATCGGCTTCATCGTCATCATCATCATCATCACCGGGTTGTGGCTGTACGTCACTGATGTTCGTGGATTCGTCAACAGTGTCTGGCGCAGGAGCTGGAACGCTCGCAGCACCCACGACACTGTCCACATCACTATTTGTCTGCCTAGCTAAAGAAGCCACCTCCATTTCTTGGCTGGGCAGTAGCTGCTGACTGTCCTCTATCTGATGGTCCTCCTCACTAAAGAGTGGAGCTGAACCCAAAGCATAGGATACGTCGCTGGGGGAGGGAACGGCGTAGGCCAGAGGCAATGGGAGGACAGGGACTGCTCTCGGGGCATGCCAACTCAGGGTTGTGTCAGAGGAACCTACCGACCCTAGACTGGGGGTCTCAGACGTAAGTTGTGATGATGTTGTTGATGAGCGCGTCAACCAATCTACCACGGCAGATGCGTTACTGGTGGAGACCCGACCGCTAGCAGATACTGGCAGATTAGGTCTCTCAGCGTGACTCCTGCTGCTACTGGCCCCCAGTCTGATGCGAGCTCTTCCTGCGGAATCTTGGCCTCTGCCACTCCTCTTTTCACTTCCAGGCACTTGTCTGCCCGACATAGTCTAACTGGCGTGGTAGTAGGTGATATTTAAAAAAACCCCGGGCAGCGGTGGGTCTATATGAAACAGAATATAATGCACACCAAAAGTGAGCAGTAACACTCAGCCTCCAACAGGCCTGCTTAGTGTAAATAAGAGAGCTGCTTAGTGTAAATAAAGAGGGGTATGCTATGTTACAGAATGGGATGCCTCAACAGAAGTGCACCTGGCAGGCAGCAGTAAGCCTATGCCCAGCAAAAGTGTCTTATAATATAAATATAATAAGAGCAAATGCTTATATGGTCTTAAACAGAGGCTGCTTTAGTCACAGAATGGGATGCCCCGGGCAGGAATCGAGCTGGCAGGGTACAGTAGTGCTTTGGCCAGCAAAAGTGTCTTTATCAGGCCTAATTTCAAATATGATTAGAGCAAATGCTTATATGGTCTTAAACAGAGGCTGCTTTAGTCACAGAATGGGATGCCCCGGGCAGGAATCGAGCTGCCAGGGTACAGTAGTGCTTTGGCCAGCAAAAGTGTCTTTATCAGGCCTAATTTCAAATATGATTAGAGCAAATGCTTATATGGTCTTAAACAGAGGCTGCTTTAGTCACAGAATGGGATGCCCCGGGCAGGAATCGAGCTGCCAGGGTACAGTAGTGCTTTGGCCAGCAAAAGTGTCTTTATCAGGCCTAATTTCAAATATGATTAGAGCAAATGCTTATATGGTCTTAAACAGAGGCTGCTTTAGTCACAGAATGGGATGCCCCGGGCAGGAATCGAGCTGCCAGGGTACAGTAGTGCTTTGGCCAGCAAAAGTGTCTTTATCAGGCCTAATTTCAAATATGATTAGAGCAAATGCTTATATGGTCTTAAACAGAGGCTGCTTTAGTCACAGAATGGGATGCCCCGGGCAGGAATCGAGCTGCCAGGGTACAGTAGTGCTTTGGCCAGCAAAAGTGTCTTTATCAGGCCTAATTTCAAATATGATTAGAGCAAATGCTTATATGGTCTTAAACAGAGGCTGCTTTAGTCACAGAATGGGATGCCCCGGGCAGGAATCGAGCTGCCAGGGTACAGTAGTGCTTTGGCCAGCAAAAGTGTCTTTATCAGGCCTAATTTCAAATATGATTAGAGCAAATGCTTATATGGTCTTAAACAGAGGCTGCTTTAGTCACAGAATGGGATGCCCCGGGCAGGAATCGAGCTGCCAGGGTACAGTAGTGCTTTGGCCAGCAAAAGTGTCTTTATCAGGCCTAATTTCAAATATGATTAGAGCAAATGCTTATATGGTCTTAAACAGAGGCTGCTTTAGTCACAGAATGGGATGCCCCGGGCAGGAATCGAGCTGCCAGGGTACAGTAGTGCTTTGGCCAGCAAAAGTGTCTTTATCAGGCCTAATTTCAAATATGATTAGAGCAAATGCTTATATGGTCTTAAACAGAGGCTGCTTTAGTCACAGAATGGGATGCCCCGGGCAGGAATCGAGCTGCCAGGGTACAGTAGTGCTTTGGCCAGCAAAAGTGTCTTTATCAGGCCTAATTTCAAATATGATAAGAGCAAATGCTTATATGGTCTTAAACAGAGGCTGCTTTAGTCACAGAATGGGATGCCCCGGGCAGGAATCGAGCTGCCAGGGTACAGTAGTGCTTTGGCCAGCAAAAGTGTCTTTATCAGGCCTAATTTCAAATATGATTAGAGCAAATGCTTATATGGTCTTAAACAGAGGCTGCTTTAGTCACAGAATGGGATGCCCCGGGCAGGAATCGAGCTGCCAGGGTACAGTAGTGCTTTGGCCAGCAAAAGTGTCTTTATCAGGCCTAATTTCAAATATGATTAGAGCAAATGCTTATATGGTCTTAAACAGAGGCTGCTTTAGTCACAGAATGGGATGCCCCGGGCAGGAATCGAGCTGCCAGGGTACAGTAGTGCTTTGGCCAGCAAAAGTGTCTTTATCAGGCCTAATTTCAAATATGATTAGAGCAAATGCTTATATGGTCTTAAACAGAGGCTGCTTTAGTCACAGAATGGGATGCCCCGGGCAGGAATCGAGCTGCCAGGGTACAGTAGTGCTTTGGCCAGCAAAAGTGTCTTTATCAGGCCTAATTTCAAATATGATTAGAGCAAATGCTTATATGGTCTTAAACAGAGGCTGCTTTAGTCACAGAATGGGATGCCCCGGGCAGGAATCGAGCTGCCAGGGTACAGTAGTGCTTTGGCCAGCAAAAGTGTCTTTATCAGGCCTAATTTCAAATATGATTAGAGCAAATGCTTATATGGTCTTAAACAGAGGCTGCTTTAGTCACAGAATGGGATGCCCCGGGCAGGAATCGAGCTGCCAGGGTACAGTAGTGCTTTGGCCAGCAAAAGTGTCTTTATCAGGCCTAATTTCAAATATGATAAGAGCAAATGCTTATATGGTCTTAAACAGAGGCTGCTTTAGTCACAGAATGGGATGCCCCGGGCAGGAATCGAGCTGCCAGGGTACAGTAGTGCTTTGGCCAGCAAAAGTGTCTTTATCAGGCCTAATTTCAAATATGATTAGAGCAAATGCTTATATGGTCTTAAACAGAGGCTGTTTAAGTCACAGAATGGGATGCCCCGGGCAGGAATCGAGCTGCCAGGGTACAGTAGTGCTTTGGCCAGCAAAAGTGTCTTTATCAGGCCTAATTTCAAATATGATTAGAGCAAATGCTTATATGGTCTTAAACAGAGGCTGCTTTAGTCACAGAATGGGATGCCCCGGGCAGGAATCGAGCTGCCAGGGTACAGTAGTGCTTTGGCCAGCAAAAGTGTCTTTATCAGGCCTAATTTCAAATATGATAAGAGCAAATACTTATATGGTCTTAAACAGAGGCTGCTTTAGTCACAGAATGGGATGCCCCGGGCAGGAATCGAGCTGCCAGGGTACAGTAGTGCTTTGGCCAGCAAAAGTGTCTTTATCAGGCCTAATTTCAAATATGATTAGAGCAAATGCTTATATGGTCTTAAACAGAGGCTGCTTTAGTCACAGAATGGGATGCCCCGGGCAGGAATCGAGCTGCCAGGGTACAGTAGTGCTTTGGCCAGCAAAAGTGTCTTTATCAGGCCTAATTTCAAATATGATTAGAGCAAATGCTTATATGGTCTTAAACAGAGGCTGCTTTAGTCACAGAATGGGATGCCCCGGGCAGGAATCGAGCTGCCAGGGTACAGTAGTGCTTTGGCCAGCAAAAGTGTCTTTATCAGGCCTAATTTCAAATATGATTAGAGCAAATGCTTATATGGTCTTAAACAGAGGCTGCTTTAGTCACAGAATGGGATGCCCCGGGCAGGAATCGAGCTGCCAGGGTACAGTAGTGCTTTGGCCAGCAAAAGTGTCTTTATCAGGCCTAATTTCAAATATGATTAGAGCAAATGCTTATATGGTCTTAAACAGAGGCTGCTTTAGTCACAGAATGGGATGCCCCGGGCAGGAATCGAGCTGCCAGGGTACAGTAGTGCTTTGGCCAGCAAAAGTGTCTTTATCAGGCCTAATTTCAAATATGATTAGAGCAAATGCTTATATGGTCTTAAACAGAGGCTGCTTTAGTCACAGAATGGGATGCCCCGGGCAGGAATCGAGCTGCCAGGGTACAGTAGTGCTTTGGCCAGCAAAAGTGTCTTTATCAGGCCTAATTTCAAATATGATTAGAGCAAATGCTTATATGGTCTTAAACAGAGGCTGCTTTAGTCACAGAATGGGATGCCCCGGGCAGGAATCGAGCTGCCAGGGTACAGTAGTGCTTTGGCCAGCAAAAGTGTCTTTATCAGGCCTAATTTCAAATATGATTAGAGCAAATGCTTATATGGTCTTAAACAGAGGCTGCTTTAGTCACAGAATGGGATGCCCCGGGCAGGAATCGAGCTGCCAGGGTACAGTAGTGCTTTGGCCAGCAAAAGTGTCTTTATCAGGCCTAATTTCAAATATGATTAGAGCAAATGCTTATATGGTCTTAAACAGAGGCTGCTTTAGTCACAGAATGGGATGCCCCGGGCAGGAATCGAGCTGCCAGGGTACAGTAGTGCTTTGGCCAGCAAAAGTGTCTTTATCAGGCCTAATTTCAAATATGATTAGAGCAAATGCTTATATGGTCTTAAACAGAGGCTGCTTTAGTCACAGAATGGGATGCCCCGGGCAGGAATCGAGCTGCCAGGGTACAGTAGTGCTTTGGCCAGCAAAAGTGTCTTTATCAGGCCTAATTTCAAATATGATTAGAGCAAATGCTTATATGGTCTTAAACAGAGGCTGCTTTAGTCACAGAATGGGATGCCCCGGGCAGGAATCGAGCTGCCAGGGTACAGTAGTGCTTTGGCCAGCAAAAGTGTCTTTATCAGGCCTAATTTCAAATATGATTAGAGCAAATGCTTATATGGTCTTAAACAGAGGCTGCTTTAGTCACAGAATGGGATGCCCCGGGCAGGAATCGAGCTGCCAGGGTACAGTAGTGCTTTGGCCAGCAAAAGTGTCTTTATCAGGCCTAATTTCAAATATGATTAGAGCAAATGCTTATATGGTCTTAAACAGAGGCTGCTTTAGTCACAGAATGGGATGCCCCGGGCAGGAATCGAGCTGCCAGGGTACAGTAGTGCTTTGGCCAGCAAAAGTGTCTTTATCAGGCCTAATTTCAAATATGATTAGAGCAAATGCTTATATGGTCTTAAACAGAGGCTGCTTTAGTCACAGAATGGGATGCCCCGGGCAGGAATCGAGCTGCCAGGGTACAGTAGTGCTTTGGCCAGCAAAAGTGTCTTTATCAGGCCTAATTTCAAATATGATTAGAGCAAATGCTTATATGGTCTTAAACAGAGGCTGCTTTAGTCACAGAATGGGATGCCCCGGGCAGGAATCGAGCTGCCAGGGTACAGTAGTGCTTTGGCCAGCAAAAGTGTCTTTATCAGGCCTAATTTCAAATATGATTAGAGCAAATGCTTATATGGTCTTAAACAGAGGCTGCTTTAGTCACAGAATGGGATGCCCCGGGCAGGAATCGAGCTGCCAGGGTACAGTAGTGCTTTGGCCAGCAAAAGTGTCTTTATCAGGCCTAATTTCAAATATGATTAGAGCAAATGCTTATATGGTCTTAAACAGAGGCTGCTTTAGTCACAGAATGGGATGCCCCGGGCAGGAATCGAGCTGCCAGGGTACAGTAGTGCTTTGGCCAGCAAAAGTGTCTTTATCAGGCCTAATTTCAAATATGATTAGAGCAAATGCTTATATGGTCTTAAACAGAGGCTGCTTTAGTCACAGAATGGGATGCCCCGGGCAGGAATCGAGCTGCCAGGGTACAGTAGTGCTTTGGCCAGCAAAAGTGTCTTTATCAGGCCTAATTTCAAATATGATTAGAGCAAATGCTTATATGGTCTTAAACAGAGGCTGCTTTAGTCACAGAATGGGATGCCCCGGGCAGGAATCGAGCTGCCAGGGTACAGTAGTGCTTTGGCCAGCAAAAGTGTCTTTATCAGGCCTAATTTCAAATATGATTAGAGCAAATGCTTATATGGTCTTAAACAGAGGCTGCTTTAGTCACAGAATGGGATGCCCCGGGCAGGAATCGAGCTGCCAGGGTACAGTAGTGCTTTGGCCAGCAAAAGTGTCTTTATCAGGCCTAATTTCAAATATGATTAGAGCAAATGCTTATATGGTCTTAAACAGAGGCTGCTTTAGTCACAGAATGGGATGCCCCGGGCAGGAATCGAGCTGCCAGGGTACAGTAGTGCTTTGGCCAGCAAAAGTGTCTTTATCAGGCCTAATTTCAAATATGATTAGAGCAAATGCTTATATGGTCTTAAACAGAGGCTGCTTTAGTCACAGAATGGGATGCCCCGGGCAGGAATCGAGCTGCCAGGGTACAGTAGTGCTTTGGCCAGCAAAAGTGTCTTTATCAGGCCTAATTTCAAATATGATTAGAGCAAATGCTTATATGGTCTTAAACAGAGGCTGCTTTAGTCACAGAATGGGATGCCCCGGGCAGGAATCGAGCTGCCAGGGTACAGTAGTGCTTTGGCCAGCAAAAGTGTCTTTATCAGGCCTAATTTCAAATATGATTAGAGCAAATGCTTATATGGTCTTAAACAGAGGCTGCTTTAGTCACAGAATGGGATGCCCCGGGCAGGAATCGAGCTGCCAGGGTACAGTAGTGCTTTGGCCAGCAAAAGTGTCTTTATCAGGCCTAATTTCAAATATGATTAGAGCAAATGCTTATATGGTCTTAAACAGAGGCTGCTTTAGTCACAGAATGGGATGCCCCGGGCAGGAATCGAGCTGCCAGGGTACAGTAGTGCTTTGGCCAGCAAAAGTGTCTTTATCAGGCCTAATTTCAAATATGATTAGAGCAAATGCTTATATGGTCTTAAACAGAGGCTGCTTTAGTCACAGAATGGGATGCCCCGGGCAGGAATCGAGCTGCCAGGGTACAGTAGTGCTTTGGCCAGCAAAAGTGTCTTTATCAGGCCTAATTTCAAATATGATTAGAGCAAATGCTTATATGGTCTTAAACAGAGGCTGCTTTAGTCACAGAATGGGATGCCCCGGGCAGGAATCGAGCTGCCAGGGTACAGTAGTGCTTTGGCCAGCAAAAGTGTCTTTATCAGGCCTAATTTCAAATATGATTAGAGCAAATGCTTATATGGTCTTAAACAGAGGCTGCTTTAGTCACAGAATGGGATGCCCCGGGCAGGAATCGAGCTGCCAGGGTACAGTAGTGCTTTGGCCAGCAAAAGTGTCTTTATCAGGCCTAATTTCAAATATGATTAGAGCAAATGCTTATATGGTCTTAAACAGAGGCTGCTTTAGTCACAGAATGGGATGCCCCGGGCAGGAATCGAGCTGCCAGGGTACAGTAGTGCTTTGGCCAGCAAAAGTGTCTTTATCAGGCCTAATTTCAAATATGATTAGAGCAAATGCTTATATGGTCTTAAACAGAGGCTGCTTTAGTCACAGAATGGGATGCCCCGGGCAGGAATCGAGCTGCCAGGGTACAGTAGTGCTTTGGCCAGCAAAAGTGTCTTTATCAGGCCTAATTTCAAATATGATTAGAGCAAATGCTTATATGGTCTTAAACAGAGGCTGCTTTAGTCACAGAATGGGATGCCCCGGGCAGGAATCGAGCTGCCAGGGTACAGTAGTGCTTTGGCCAGCAAAAGTGTCTTTATCAGGCCTAATTTCAAATATGATTAGAGCAAATGCTTATATGGTCTTAAACAGAGGCTGCTTTAGTCACAGAATGGGATGCCCCGGGCAGGAATCGAGCTGCCAGGGTACAGTAGTGCTTTGGCCAGCAAAAGTGTCTTTATCAGGCCTAATTTCAAATATGATTAGAGCAAATGCTTATATGGTCTTAAACAGAGGCTGCTTTAGTCACAGAATGGGATGCCTCACAGCAGACTTAAGATCAGTTCAGTATATATGCACAGTTAGTTACTATAAGCAGCCTGAAAACGCTAACAAAGGCTGGATGAAAAAAAAAAAATCTCCCTGTCAGCCAGCTCCGTTTTTCCTACCTTTCCCTGGCTTTCTGTCTGTCTCCTGTCTGTCTCCTGCCTGTCTCCTGCCTGTCTCCAGCCTGTCCCTGTCTGTCCCTGTCTCCAGCCTGTCTCCAGCCTGTCTAACTGCCTCAGCTACACAGCGTTCTGTCTGTCTGTCACGAATGCAATAGAGAAATGAGGAAAAGCAAGATGGCCGCCGTTAAATACCGCTGTGTGACGTCACCGGGCTTGCTGGCTGCTGATAGGCTGCATGTGACTGCCCCAGCTTGCACTGGCGCGGGATACATGTCCAGACATGTCCCGCCCGCCATCTTAGAATGCCTGTAATGTAAATGAATGGATGTTAAAGGAAAACTTCGAGTGATCGAATCGCGGGGAAATTCGGATTCGATCCGAATCGAATTTTTCCTGAAATTCGGATCGAATCCGGGTTCGTCCGGATCGATTCGCTCATCCCTATGGGCAGCTGCCGGGGGGCCCACTGACAGGGCCAGTCTTCGGGGTGTGCGACGGCACTTTACTGGCGGCAAACTGGGAGTGACAGTGTAACTTCTTTTCCCCGCTGGATGGGGACAACAGTGTGCAGCAATAAGGTTTCGCTTCTGCCTGTGTTGTCCTCACTGGGAAGAGAGGAAGGGCAGCGGGTGATCAAACAGCAGGCAGCAGGCGGCAACAAGGAGACCGGGAGTGCGTGCCAGAAGGGAAATCACTGTAGTGGTATGTTTTTTTTAAGTAGGTTCTTTTTCTTTTCTTTTGATCCTTAGGGGGCATCCCGTTTTGGGACGTCCCGCAATGACTCTTCACTACAAGGGGGCCGTCCATGCCGCCCAAGGGCCCACATAAACCTGGAGCTGGCCCTGCCTGCAACTACCTGTTCTATGTTCTCTCCCAACAAGGGATTTCATATACCAGTTGAAGAGTTCCCTACGCTTCGCAAGGAACCTGAGTGGCCGTGGTCCAGCAGGAAACAGTTCCCTGCATTGAGCTGCCAGCGGCTGTGCTTGGTGGTTTATGTGCAGTGACAGCTCTGCGCGCACCCATCACTGTAGCGTTACTGACGGCGGCTTTGCTGCTCTAGACTCTACATCCTGCCCTGTGGTGGCTGCCCAGGTGCCAGGTTGCCGGCCCCATAGACCAGCAGACCAGAGACTGAAAAGCCTCCTGGACCAGACCATAACCCAAAGGTTGGTGGAAGCCCCCTTAGCAGGGCAAGTGGTGGAGGCCCCGGGCTGCCTCATAGTACGACCCTGGTCCCCAATATTTGGCATTCGGTAGCTCTGGCCATCACAACATGTGAACTGGTATAGGCGTTCCTTGGACCCCTTATTGATTCACCAACTGTTAAAAAATAAAAAATGTAAGTTTTTTGAAATAAAAAAAACTCCCCATCTCTGCTTCTTCCTTCACCTGTGTCCCACCGGGCGATTCCGCGCCAGCAGCAGACCAGCAGTTTTTTTTTTTTTAACTGTCTGTGAACTGGTATAGGGGTCCCTTTACCAGGGTAGTGATGGGTGGCATATCACCTGCCAGCATTGGGGAGTGACATGCTGGATAAGTTGATGAGGCGAGCAGGGATGGGGCAAACCAGAGCAAATCGCCAAAATCCGGGTCTAACCTAGATTTGAGCCGGATCCGAAGCCCATCACTATTCTCGGGGAGGTTGATTCACTACTAGCGTCAGGTATTGCCAGATAAACGCCTGTATAGCGGTGCTTAGAGCGACCGCTAGTAGACGCTGTAAGCGGGTATCGGGCGCTGTAACAGATCTTCTCGGTCGCTGTAGTAACCTGCCCAGCACTGATGAATATGATGTGTGTTGTATGCTCTAACAAAAGTACAGCGCTGCAGTGAGGGAGAGGTAGCGCCAGCTCAGTGCGTCCGGCAATCGGCGCTCCACACCAAATTTAAGAAAAAACTACACACACTCAGCATCGGCGCTCTAAAGCTAGGTGCTCTAGCATAGAACGCCAGGCGCTGTGTGATTAAAGTTTGAACACATATCCACCAGTAACAAAGCGAAAACACATGGAATGACATTGTATAACACTGTGACAATAACACTTTAGTGCCGAACCTGTAATGACAATTCTGCATAAAAATATAAAAAACTAAAAAAAATTATTAAAAGTGTTTGTTTGCAGCCAGGAGAGGTCACACAATGATTTGAGCAAAAAACAAAAAAAAATTAATAACACGCTATTTATACACAACTAATGAAACCCCATTGAAATGTATGAGAGAGCGACACTGAGCGACAGGTACTACATGGCGCTCCTGAACCTAGAGCACCAGCTATACGCTGAGCCACCTGTAATAATACATGTGACCCTACATGGCGCTGTTAGAGGCGCTCACCAGATTCACTTTGATAAATGTGGTTTAGCGTACAGCGCACGGCGTTCACCAGACGCTGCCTGCCGCTACGAGGCGCTACCTGCCGCTATCCCTTCTTAAATAACCCACTAAGTATTCCTTTGCGTACCTCATCTAAAATGAAGATGGCGTTCTGGGGTCTTCAC
Organism: Gastrophryne carolinensis; assembly: GCA_027917425.1. Lineage (NCBI taxonomy): Eukaryota > Metazoa > Chordata > Amphibia > Anura > Microhylidae > Gastrophryne > Gastrophryne carolinensis. The sequence continues at coordinate 495,748,894 of CM051236.1, forward strand.
ACATATTTTTTTTTCCAGGGACAATACATTTTTAAGCAGATTATAAGAAATGAGGCAGGAGCTGAAGACACTAAATGCGATCCTCTATTTTTATAGCCGTTGCATCTGATTGAATAATGAGACTGAATGGAGGATCAATGAGACTGAAATCAGAAGAAGGCCTCTCTTCTCCTCTAGATGGGCGGCAGGGATCTTCTCCAGCATCCCCCCATCCCCAGAGCTCGTATAAACAGCCAAGAGCTTGGTATTCGTGTCAGCGGCTGGACCAGCCGGGGTTGCCCTGGCAACCGTGAAATTGCATACAGGCCGGTCAGTGCGATGGCGATGAAGGTGCCTGCTCAGTGCTCATGGAGGCGGAGGAAAATGTGCAATTAAATCATTTCCGAGCGTTTAAATAATTACCCCAGGCTACCAGAAAAATTGGCCAAGATAAAGACGTAGCGGGTGCCCTGTGCAGGGGTCCTAGATTGGGCATAATAAAGCGCAATAAGAGCCAGCGTGGCCAGTCCTAGAATATAAAAGATTCCAGGGTTGGGCGCTTGCCTTGCCGATTTGGGATGCCCTGCTGTGTCAAACCCCCCCAGGGCATAGGTGTAGCTAGGCTTTCTAGCACCCAGGTCAAAGATTCGAAATGGCGCCCCCCACCTGTGCTCAGCTCCCCCTTTGGCGCCCCCCTGGCCCGCCTTCTCCCCCCTAGCTACGCCCCGGGGCGCCACATAGCTCACCTGCTTCCTGGCTCCCTTGCCGATGTAAATTATGAGCGCCGAACCCCCAGAATCTTTGGGCTTGGGATGCGCTGACTTTGGGCAGGTATGCAGGCCCCACCACGTCCCAGCTCGAGGGTGTGCCTGAAGACATTATTCAAATAGAACGTGTCCAAAGGCGGGCAATGAAAATGGTGGAAGGACTTAAACTTAAAACTTATCAGGAAAGACTTAAATAACTTAATTTGTACAGTCTGGAGGAAAGAACGGAGAGGGGGGACATGATGGAGACCTTTATATATGTGAAAGGATTGAATAAGGTTCAGGAGGGAAGTGTTTTTAAGAAGAAACTTAATGATAGAACAAGGGGCCCAACCTGAAGCTAGTCGGGGGGAAGATCAGGAGCAATGTTAGAAAATATTATTTTACAGAAAGAGTAGTAGATGCCGGGAACAAACTTCCAGCAGAGGTAGTTGAAAAATCAACAATCACTGAATTTAAACATGCCTGGGATAAGCACACATCTATCCTAAGATAAAGAGTACATACAGTATATACATAAAGGCAGACTAGATGGACCGTATGGTCTCCTTCTGCTGTCAACCTTCTATGTTTCTATGTTTCTATGTTTCTAGGAGGTCATTAGACTGATAGGCTGGGGACAGGAGCGCGCGCTCCCAAATGGCTCGGATTGGATGAGAGCCTGTACATACGCTGTAGGACCGGGAAGAGGTGGGTTTTTCTAGGATATCTGGGGGGGTTCAGACAGTGGGGCATGCCCAGGGGAACAGGGAACAGAACCGGGATAGTCAAAATCCTAGGTTTTGTTCTGCTTTAAGGTCGGCTTTTATTTTTATTTGACCTGTTTTCTTTTTTCATTGTCTAGATGGCTTGCAGCATCTAGAAGTCAGGATGACATCTGATGAGGGCCTGTGCTCAGGGCTGGGTTATGAGGAGGGTGCATGGGCGCGTGCCCCGGGGCCTCCACCACTTGACCTGCAAAGGGGGCCTCCACCAACCTTTGCGTTATGGTCTGGTCCAGAAGGCTTTTCAGTCTTTGGTCTGATGGGCAGCGGGGTCAGCAACAAAGCTATCGATGGCAGTTGGATTTCCTGGGCAAACCTGCAGCCAAAGCCACCACAGGGCAGGACGGAGAGTCTAGAGCAGCAAAGCCGCCGCCAGCAACGCTACAGTGATGGGTGCAGAGCTGTCACTGCACATAAGCCACCAAGCACAGCCGCTGGCAGCTCAATGCAGGGAACTGTTTTCTGCTGGACCAGCCGGGTGACTACACTACCCCCCACCCAGAATGGCAAAGCAGGAGTTCCCGAGCAGCACGCACCCGCACAAGGGGGACACAAGGGACTCCATCTGATGTTCCAGTAAGTGGGCGGGAGCCAGACAGCCACCAATCAGTTACTTGGCTGGACCATTACTTTAAATTAAAAAAAATCCTGTATCTGGGGCCTCCAGCAGATTTTGTGCCCAGGGGCCTCCACCACATAATCCGGCCCTGACTGTGCTGGTACCATTCAGTGCTCAAGCCCTTCGATGATGGTCGAAGATCTGACTAACCCAGAATGTTTGCAGAGACCAATCCTGTTCATCAGGTCCCCAGTTATGAATTGCTGGGCCTCATACACCCAAAATGTCCACCCCACCCCCCTGCTGGTCGCTCCTTGTGAGCAATGCCCCATATTGAGAATAAGGAAAAAATACTTACTGTGATCTTTCTCTGGGTATGGTTCTGCCCCTTGCGGTAAAGTGTATGGGAAAGTGGTGGATGGGGTCTATTTTTCCCATGAGTTTTTCAGGCAGGCACGCTCCATGCTGGGATATCAGAGATCCAATCCACATCCCGGGTCCTCTACGGGTTTTTCCCCTACTCACAGGTCTTCCCAGGTGATGAGGCTAATTGCATAGGAAGCCCTATAAAAGGGAGATAGAGAGACTGGGATGAGGAGCCCGTGCCTTGCTGCTCCCAATACTGACAGTGCTGAATTGCATCCAAAGGACTTTATGTGTTATCTGGTCTTGGAGTCTGTGGAATAACAGCCTGGACTTGTATGACCTGAAAGAGGACCTGTCATATCAAGGACATTGCTAAAGTTGGTGAGGTAACCGCTTGCTGTGCTGCATTGTATCCTGCATCATACTCTGAGAATAAGAGATGTTGCCTGTTGGATTTTGTTTTCAATAAATTGTTTATTATTGTTTGACTAAGAACTGTCCTCAGAGTCATTGCTGTTGGCCCCAGATCCTGACACCCTCCACCAGGCCAGTGGCTGAGGGTGGGTGACACTTGGTCATGAGGTGCGCATACCTCCCAAGTGTCAGTATAATATGTTACAGTGTCCAGGATGGCAGTTGGGGTATTGGTGTCAGTATAATATGTTACAGTGTGCAGGATGGCAGTTGGGGTATTGGTGTCAGTATAATATGTTACAGTGTGCAGGATGGCAGTTGGGGTATTGGTGTCAGTATAATATGTTACAGTGTGCAGGATGACAGTTGGGGTATTGGTGTCAGTATAATATGTTACAGTGTGCAGGATGGCAGTTGGGGTATTGGTGTCAGTATAATATGTTACAGTGTGCAGGATGACAGTTGGGGTATTGGTGTCAGTATAATATGTTACAGTGTGCAGGATGGCAGTTGGGGTATTGGTGTCAGTATAACATGTTACAGTGTGCAGGATGAGTTGGGGTATTGGTGTCAGTATAATATGTTACAGTGTGCAGGATGAGTTGGGGTATTGGTGTCAGTATAATATGTTACAGTGTGCAGGATGAGTTGGGGTATTGGTGTCAGTATAATATGTTACAGTGTGCAGGATGGCAGTTGGGGTATTGGTGTCAGTATAATATGTTACAGTGTGCAGGATGGCAGTTGGGGTATTGGTGGTGTCAGTATAACATGTTACAGTGTGCAGGATGACAGTTGGGGTATTGGTGTCAGTATAATATGTTACAGTGTGCAGGATGAGTTGGGGTATTGGTGTCAGTATAATATGTTACAGTGTGCAGGATGGCAGTTGGGGTATTGGTGTCAGTATAATATGTTACAGTGTGCAGGATGGCAGTTGGGGTATTGGTGTCAGTATAATATGTTACAGTGTGCAGGATGGCAGTTGGGGTATTGGTGTCAGTATAATATGTTACAGTGTGCAGGGTGGCAGTTGGGGTATTGGTGTCAGTATAATATGTTACAGTGTGCAGGATGGCAGTTGGGGTATTGGTGTCAGTATAATATGTTACAGTGTGCAGGATGGCAGTTGGGGTATTGCTGTCAGTATAATATGTTACAGTGTCCAGGATGGCAGTTGGGGTATTGCTGTCAGTATAATATGTTACAGTGTACAGGATGGCAGTTGGGGTATTGCTGTCAGTATAATATGTTACAGTGTGCAGGATGGCAGTTGGGGTATTGGTGTCAGTATAATATGTTACAGTGTGCAGGATGGCAGTTGGGGTATTGGTGTCAGTATAATATGTTACAGTGTGCAGGATGGCAGTTGGGGTATTGGTGTCAGTATAATATGTTACAGTGTGCAGGATGACAGTTGGGGTATTGCTGTCAGTATAATATGTTACAGTGTGCAGGATGGCAGTTGGGGTATTGGTGTCAGTATAACATGTTACAGTGTGCAGGATGAGTTGGGGTATTGGTGTCAGTATAATATGTTACAGTGTGCAGGATGAGTTGGGGTATTGGTGTCAGTATAATATGTTACAGTGTGCAGGATGAGTTGGGGTATTGGTGTCAGTATAATATGTTACAGTGTGCAGGATGGCAGTTGGGGTATTGGTGTCAGTATAATATGTTACAGTGTGCAGGATGGCAGTTGGGGTATTGGTGGTGTCAGTATAACATGTTACAGTGTGCAGGATGACAGTTGGGGTATTGGTGTCAGTATAATATGTTACAGTGTGCAGGATGAGTTGGGGTATTGGTGTCAGTATAATATGTTACAGTGTGCAGGATGGCAGTTGGGGTATTGGTGTCAGTATAATATGTTACAGTGTGCAGGATGGCAGTTGGGGTATTGGTGTCAGTATAATATGTTACAGTGTGCAGGGTGGCAGTTGGGGTATTGGTGTCAGTATAATATGTTACAGTGTGCAGGATGGCAGTTGGGGTATTGGTGTCAGTATAATATGTTACAGTGTGCAGTTTGGCAGTTGGGGTATTGGTGTCAGTATAATATGTTACAGTGTGCAGGATGGCAGTTGGGGTATTGGTGTCAGTATAATATGTTACAGTGTGCAGTTTGGCAGTTGGGGTATTGGTGTCAGTATAATATGTTACAGTGTGCAGGATGGCAGTTGGGGTATTGGTGTCAGTATAATATGTTACAGTGTGCAGCATGGCAGTTGGGGTATTGGTGTCAGTATAATATGTTACAGTGTGCAGGATGGCAGTTGGGGTATTGGTGTCAGTATAATATATTACAGTGTGCAGGGTGGCAGTTGGGGTATTGGTGTCAGTATAATATGTTACAGTGTGCAGGATGGCAGTTGGGGTATTGGTGTCAGTATAATATGTTACAGTGTGCAGGATGGCAGTTGGGGTATTGGTGTCAGTATAATATGTTACAGTGTGCAGGATGGCAGTTGGGGTATTGGTGTCAGTATAATATGTTACAGTGTGCAGGATGGCAGTTGGGGTATTGGTGTCAGTATAATATGTTACAGTGTGCAGGATGGCAGTTGGGGTATTGGTGTCAGTATAATATGTTACAGTGTGCAGGATGGCAGTTGGGGTATTGGTGTCAGTATAATATGTTACAGTGTGCAGGATGGCAGTTGGGGTATTGGTGTCAGTATAATATGTTACAGTGTGCAGGATGGCAGTTGGGGTATTGGTGTCAGTATAATATGTTACAGTGTGCAGGATGGCAGTTGGGGTATTGGTGTCAGTATAATATGTTACAGTGTGCAGGATGGCAGTTGGGGTATTGGTGTCAGTATAATATGTTACAGTGTGCAGGATGGCAGTTGGGGTATTGGTGTCAGTATAATATGTTACAGTGTGCAGGATGGCAGTTGGGGTATTGGTGTCAGTATAATATGTTACAGTGTGCAGGATGGCAGTTGGGGTATTGGTGTCAGTATAATATGTTACAGTGTGCAGGATGGCAGTTGGGGTATTGGTGTCAGTATAATATGTTACAGTGTGCAGGGTGGCAGTTGGGGTATTGGTGTCAGTATAATATGTTACAGTGTGCAGGATGGCAGTTGGGGTATTGGTGTCAGTATAATATGTTACAGTGTGCAGGATGGCAGTTGGGGTATTGGTGTCAGTATAATATGTTACAGTGTGCAGGATGGCAGTTGGGGTATTGGTGTCAGTATAATATGTTACAGTGTGCAGGATGGCAGTTGGGGTATTGGTGTCAGTATAATATGTTACAGTGTGCAGGATGGCAGTTGGGGTATTGGTGTCAGTATAATATGTTACAGTGTGCAGCATGGCAGTTGGGGTATTGGTGTCAGTATAATATGTTACAGTGTGCAGGATGGCAGTTGGGGTATTGGTGTCAGTATAATATGTTACAGTGTGCAGGATGGCAGTTGGGGTATTGGTGTCAGTATAATAATAACAGTTTGCTGTGATCCCGGCAGCGGTTCCTGAGCCCTGCGTTGCCACTGCCACCTCCTCCATGGAAGCTGCTGTCTGACATCTCTGTGATCTTTGGATAGAGATAAATGAGGTCCTCAGGTTACCAGGCAACCAAAACCTGCCGGCATTTTGCAGGGGGATACGCCATTAATGGCCTCCCCTCCAAAACGCTACATCCCAGTAGCCGCGTGGCTCAGACTTGCCACATTACTGCACTGCAGGGGGTGCGAGCGCACTGGGGAGCATAAGGTCATGAGGGCGCCATTACTGTTGATCCTCACTGTATTTATCTTATTTCTGCTCAATTGGCATCATTCAGATAATTTGTCTCTTAGGGGTTAGCGCCAGGTAGCGCCCTGTAGCGGCAGGCAGGGTCTGGTGAACACCGGGCGTTGTACGCAAAACCACATTTATCAAAGCGATTCTGCAGAGCGCCTCTAACAACGCCATGTAGCGTCCGATGTATCATTACAGGCGGCTCAGTGTATAGCGCTGGCGCTCTAGCTTCCAGAGCTCCAGGTATTACCTGTCGCTACCTGTCGCTCTCCCATACACTTCAATGGACGTTCCTTTTCTTCTGTTTAAACAGGGTTTTTTTTTCCTGTAAAATAATTATGTGACCTCTCCTGGCCTAGAAAGAGTCATTTTTAAAAAAAAATTTAGATTTTTTTGGTTTTTATGCTGAATTGTCATTACAGGTCTGGTATTAAAGTATTAATGTCACAATGTAATAACAATGTCATTCCACGTGCTTTCGCTTTGTTACTGGTGGATATGTGATCAAAAACAGACTTTAAACACACAGCGTTTGGCGCTCTATGCTATAGCGCCCGGATCCAGAGCACCAACACTGTGTGTGTAGTGCGGTGTGAGTTGCTGAAAGTCAGTTGCAATCAGCTGGCGCTACCTTTTGCTCCCTGCTACGCTGTACTGATGTTAGAATGCCCAACATACATCTCATTCATCAATGCTGGCAAGGCTACTACAGCGACTGAGATGCTGTGCACCAGATAGTATGGATGGTCTTCTGTGTGGTATGAGGCCCCATGAAGGCATGAGATGTTCTGTTACAGCGCCCTATAGCTGATCACAGCGTCTACTAGCTGTCACTCTAATGGCCGCTATACAGACGCTCATCTGTCAATAGCTGCTGCTAGTAATGAATCAGCCTGCCCATGAACCATGATGGGGGGGCCCCATTTAATTCTCGCACCAGGGCCCCCCTCCCATTTAGGTATTCACTGTATCAATGAATGGACGATTGTACCATGTGGAGTGGAACACTGGCTGGTCTTTTCTTTAAGCATCAAGCAGATCTCCATCGGTGGGTAAGATACCCCGGCTCAGGTCTGGGCCGACAGGATTGATAGAACTCTGGCCACAAACCAATGGCCAATCTGTTTGTACAGTCCTTCCACAACCAGGGCCGGCTCAGGACTATGCGATAGTTTTACCAATGGATCATACAGGGTGATATGCATGTATGGTCAGGGCCGGATTATGAGGGGGCGCAAGGGGCCTGCACCACTTGCACTGCAAAGGGGGCCTCCACCAACCTTTAGGTTATGGACTGATCCAGGAGGCCTTTTAGGCTTTGGTCTGAAGGGCCGCGGGCCAGCAACAAAGCTATTGGGGGCTAGTGCAGAAAAGGCAACGCTAGAGTGATGGATGCAGAGCTGTCACTGCACATAAGCCACCAAGCACAGCCGCTGGCAGCTCAATGCAGGGAACCAGCCGGGCGACTACACTACCCCCCACCCAGAATGGCAAAGCAGGAGTTCCCGAGCTGCACCCACCCGCACAAGGGGGGCACAAGGGACTCCATCTGACCTTCCAGTAAGTAGGTGGGTGACACACAACCACCAATCAGTTACTTGGCTGGACTATTATTTTGAAGGGAAAAAAACTGTATCTGGGGCCTCCACCAAGCAGACCTTCACCCTGAATAAGAGCCTATCTTATATGTTTCCCACACCCTGTACAAACAGATTGCTCACATTAATCCGGACCTTCACCCTGAATAAGAGCCTATCTTATATGTTTCCCACACCCTGTACATACAGATTGCTCACATTAATCCAGACCTTCACCCTGAATAAGAGCCTATCTTATATGTTTCCCACACCCTGTACATACAGATTGCTCACATTAATCCAGACCTTCACCCTGAATAAGAGCCTATCTTATATGTTTCCCACACCCTGTACATACAGATTGCTCACATTAATCCGGACCTTCACCCTGAATAAGAGTCTATCTTATATGTTTCCCACACCCTGTACATACAGATTGCTCACATTAATCCGGACTTTCACCCTGAATAAGAGCCTATCTTATATGTTTCCCCCACCCTGTACATACAGATTGCTCACATTAATCCGGACCTTCACCCTGAATAAGAGCCTATCTTATATGTTTCCCACACCCTGTACATACAGATTGCTCACATTAATCCGGATCTTCACCCTGAATAAGAGCCTATCTTATATGTTTCCCACACCCTGTACATACAGATTGCTCACATTAAAAATCATCCTACCTGCACCTACTGCATGTTATGAGCCTTTAAACATCCAAGATGGTGGCTCATGGAACATCAGGCAGCCTGCAAACAGGAAGTGCCTCCTGACTGTGCTGCTCTGCATTCTGGGATTGCTGACCTTTGCCTGACCCCAGATCTGCTCTGTCTGAGCAAAGCAAAGCTATAACCCGCCCCCTGCACTTTATCCAACTCTACTCTCCTCAGTAAGTGTGATGCTTCTAAATCAAGATGGCGTCGCCCGTATCCTAAAGTCCTGAACAGAGTTGCAGCCCAGTGGGGGAAAGAATAATAAGTAAGTGACTAAAAACATAAAATATATTAATTTTAGATGCTGGGGAATCGTTTTATAAGGGTTTGGGCTTTTCAATAAATAATGGTGAAGGTCCAGTTTAAACCGGCCCTGCGTATGGTGAATACTGCCAAATAATGGAAAGAATAAAATAAAATAATATAAGGAATGACAGAAAGAAAGACAGACAAACAAAGAATGAAAGAAGAGAAGAAGAAAAAAGAGGGAAATAGGAATAACAGAACAAAAGCATAGAATGAACAGCTAAAACAAAGAACTGGAATATAAGAAAATAAAAGGAAGGAGACAAAGAATGGGGGTACCACATCCCCCCCAAACCCTGTATAGAAGCACCACTTACAAAAATGGAAAAAATATATGATCAATTTTATTCATGTATAAACATTTATATTACAATAACACTAGACTAACATCCTTATAACACCGTTAAAACCATATATACACCAAGATATACAAAAAGGAGGGGGAAGCAAACAAAAAGGGGGGGGGGGGGGCACACCTTGAAAAAGTGACGTGATTACGTCACGAAACGCGTTGGTGGTAAGGAGTCGGGACAGCCGGGGGGGGGGGGGGGGGGGGGTCGTCCATGTCAGCCTGCTCGTTCTATGTGAGTTTCTGCTTGCATTGTTGCCACTGTATCAATGGTTTATTCTTTACCTGGTGGGTCCTCACTGTTTGTCCAGATAGTTACATTTTTTTGTTAGGGTTTTAGGTTAGGTTAAGCCTTGGTCTATTTGTAGATTTGCTTGTGTGCAGCAGTTTCCTTGTCACCACATGGGTACATTTTATGTGAGATTTGTATTTATGGTTTATGCACTTTTGGATATAACACAATATTGATTTAACACTTGTATTATAATCTGTATCACGCACAGCTTTAATAGTATGATGGTTTTGAGGTTTACTTAGGCCCTTATTTATCAAGGGATAGCGCCAGGTAGTGTCTCACTAGCGCCAGGTAGCGCCAGCTATCGGCGGCTACCGACTCCAGAACGCCAGGCTGCGAACACAATCACGCATTTATCACGCTAAATGAGGCTAGCGCCGGCGAGAGCGTCAGCTAGCGCGGGATTCATCATGTTGCAGACTTCAGCGAACAGCGCCGCTGCTAATCCCATCACAGCGCCAGGTATGACCTCTCGCTACCTGGCGCTCTCCAATGCATTTCAATGGAGCAATCTTTAAATATTCATAATTAATTGATATTAATGTTTTTTTTTTTAAATGTCAGAAATTCTGTGACCACTTCTGCCATGTTAGATATTTTTTTTTAAGGTAAAATAAAAAAAAAAAAATGTGTGCAGAATTGATATTACAGGTCTGATATTAATGTATTCATATTACAAAATGTTTATAAAAACTTGTTTATTATTTTTTTCCAAAAATAAGGTTGTTTGGGGGTTAAACTACTTTTAACCCATCGCCGCCAGCGCTCTGGGGTTTAAACATGCATTTTACAGCGCGAGAATTTTTTGAGCGTGATTTGTTAATGAATATGGTGGGAGCCGTTCGCTATGGCCATTCGTTGTCATGCGCTCCCATACAGCGCGGAACCTGACAAACAGCGACTCCTAACCCCATATTCAACATTACCGCACACCGACTGAGTCGCTGTCAACAACCGAACGGGCAAGCACAGCGAATACTAGCCGGCGCTGTGAAAATCACGCTACTGTCGCTCATCTGTCGCTACCTGGCGCTATTAATAAATTGGCCTCCCCGTCTCTTTCACATATATAACAGGCTGGTCTGTTTCAGCCCTGTATTGCTAGCACACTGGTTTATTATTGGTTAAATTGTTGGTGCGGTCTTTTTCTTGCTTTTTGTTAAAATAAAAGGAATGACAGAATAAAATAGAGATGGAAGGAAAGAGAGAGAATAGAATAGAAAGAATTGGAGAAGGACTGACAGAAAGTAATACAGAAAAAGAGAGAAGGAATTACAGAACAAAAAAATAGAAGGAACGAAGAAAGGAATGGCAGAACAAACAGATGAAATAAAGAACTAATAGAAGGAAATAAAGAAGGAAAGTAAAGCATAGGTGGTATGGCAGCAGATTGTATGGGTGAAAATCTAGGTGGCATCAGATGCTAAGCCCCATGGGACACCCGCCTTCTGGTGAGTCCACACCCCAATCTCCGCCGCTTCTTCAGCCTTTAGACAAACCCACGTTTGCCGGGATGCTATACACGCCTCATGATTGCCCCGAGGTCTTACATAGGACCAAGGATGTGGACTTCTGAGTGAAGACGGATGAACCAGGGACCAGACTGGGCAATGTCAGGCAAGCCGGGGTCCAGGCCCGGCGTCAGCACCCGGCAAGGCGGGGCAGCTGCTGCCCCCCCCCCGGGGCCCACTGGCAGGGCTGGCCTTTGGGGTGTGCATGGGCGCTTGACCAGCGGCAGACTGGGAGGGCACCACCACAGCTGGTGCCCACATCTCCTCGAATGGCGGGGTTCCACACAATGAGGCATCTTGATTTAGATTGCAGGGGAGGAAGTGCTGGGTTTTGTTCTGCTTTGCAGTTGCCCACCCCAGCTGATTTCCTATCCCTGGAGCATCCCAATCTGTGATACCCCACTGTGTGACACCCCTGGGATCGCTGCCATACCCACTATGCAAGTAATTCCACCCCTGAGTTTTGGTCTGCTTTACAGGGGCATCTCAATTTGGGATGCCCCTGTCTGTGAAAGAACCCCCCTGGTTTGGCTGTTAACTCAAACTGGCAACACAGTGCACCAGTCCTAGGAAAGTAATGAACAAAGGGGGGGGGTCACCCTCAGGGGCCTCCAAAATCAGTAGAATCTAGATTTGTTGGCAGACCGATTCATTAATAGCGCCAGGTAGCGACAGATGAGCGACAGTAGCGTTATTTTCACAGCGCACGCTAGTATTCGCTGTGCTTGGCCGGTTGTTGATAGCGACTCAGTCAGTGTGCGGTAATGTTGAATACAGGGTTAGGAGTCGCTGTTTGATAGGTTCCGCGCTGTATGGGAGCGCATGACAGCGAACGGCCATAGCGAACTGCTCCCAGCATATTCATTAACAAATCACGCTCAAAAAATTCTCGCGCTGTGAGCGTCATTACCGTTCGCTCACCATTCGCTACCTGGCGCTATCCCTTGTTAAATAAGGGCCTTAGACTCTGAGGTTTGGTCCAAATAGCATGATCCTTATGGGGCATCCAGATTTAGGATGTCCCTCTGTGATGTGACGCGACTCTTCACCACAAAGGGGCCCCCTGAGACCATGCCGCCCAAGGGCCCACATAAACCTGGAGCTCACCCTGCCGGAGTCATACACAGGACGACATTTCTTATGATACATGGCACCAAGGGGAGTAGCAACAGTAGGGTCAAGCTGGGTGGTTAGAAGGTGCGCAGTACAGAGGATGAGATGGGTTCAAGTCAGGCAGACAGGAGTCAGTCCAGGCGGCGGTCAACAGGAGTAGTCAGGCAAAGCAAGGTCTGCAACGGATAACAGTAACTTTCGGAGGAACTACAGCACCCAGCAGCACCTTATCACAGGCAATGAATAGGTGAGCTGGGATTACCTATATATGGCATAGGCCCTTATTTAACAAGGGATAGCGCCAGGTAGCGAATGGTGAGCGAACGGTAATGACGGTCACCGCCACGAGAACGCCGGCTCCCCTCCGCAATCACACATTTATCAAGCCGATCCTGCTTAGCGACTGACAGAGCGCCAGATAGCGAAGCATTCATCATTATTCCAGCCTCAGCCCACAGCGCCAGCGAGCAACCTTGAACAGCGACAGGTATGACCTCTCGCTACCTGGCGCTCTCCAATGCATTTCGTAGGAGCAATCTTTAAATATTCTTAATTAATTGCTATTATTTTTTTTTTTTTAAATGTCAAAAATTCTGTGACCACTTCTGCAATGTTAGATATTTTTTTTAAGGTAAAAAAAAAAAAATTGTGCAGAATTGATATTACAGGTCTGATATTAATGTATTCATATTACAAAATGTTTTGAAAAACTTTTTTTTTTTTTTCCAAAAATATGGTTGTTTGGGGGTTAAAAAACTACTTTTAACCCATCGCCGCCAGCGCTCTGGGGTTTAAACATGCATTTCACAGCACGATAATTTTTTGAGCGTGATTTGTTAATGAATATGGTGGGAGCTGTTCGCTATGGCCATTCGCTATCATGCGCTCCCATACAGCGCGGAACCTGTCAAACAGCGACTCCTAACCCCGTATTCAACATTACCGCACACCAACTGAGTCGCTATCTACAACCAAACAACGGCCAAGCACAGCGACTACTAGCGTGCGCTGTGAAAATACCACTACTGTCGCTCATCTGTCTCTACCTGGCGCTATTAATGAATCGGCCTCTTAGTTCATAGGCCAATGAGCTGAAGTTCCCCAGCCAATCCCCAGAACCTATCTGCAGGCTCATTAGCCCTTAACCAATATGGGAAACTTGCCCCACATTAAACGTTGGCTCATTCAACGGGCAGGCTGATTCATTAATATCCAGGTACCGGCACATGAGCGTCTGTAGCGAGGCACTCAGAGCGACCGCTAGTAGCCGCTGTGATCGGCTATGGTTCGCTGTTACCGAGCACCTCAGTCGCTGGCCGGCATTGATGAATTTGATGTGTGAGTCGCTATAGCACCAGTACAGCGCTATATGGGAGCGACTGGTCAGTGTGATCGACTCAAAGTCTGTTTTTGAAAACATATCCACCAGTAACAAAGCGAAAACACATGGAATGACATTATTATTACATTGTGACATTAACACTTTAATACCAGACCTGTAATGACAATTCTGCAAAAAAATATTAAAAAATCAATAACGTTTTCAAAAATGACTTTAAATAGGCCAGGAGAGGTCACACAATTATTTGATGAAAAAAAAAAAAAAAACTAAAATAAAACCCTGTTTAAAGAGAAGAAAAGTAACGTCCATTGAAATGTATGGGAGAGCGACAGGTAGCGTCAGGTAATACCAGGCTCTGGAAGCTAGAGCGCCGGCGGTATATGCTGAGCCGTCTGTGATGATAAATCGGACGCTACATGGCGCTGTTAGAGTCGCTCACCAGAATCGCCTTCATGAATGTAGTATTGCGTACAGCGCCCGTCGTTCACCAGACGCTGCCTGTCGCTAAGAGGTGCTACCTGCCGCTTAACCCCTGATGAAAAAAACCCTGGGGGACACGTTTGCAGTGCCACCGGGGGGCACAAAGAAATGTGCACGAACATGGGGGGGGGGGGGGCTCGGAATGCAAGGAGAGGAGGCCGGCCGCAGCACTTGGGTGTCTTTTTTTTTTATAAGTACAAGTTCCTAGCGGGCTTCGCGCATGTCAGCGTCCAGCGCGCGTGCCCGGCGATCACGCACCCAGCCATCCTTGCTCCCTCCCTGTCTGCATTGTCCGCCCCCGGTCACCGTGTTATGCTGTGGCCGCGTCAGTGAATAGGAGAGCGGCCTGGCCAGCTCCGCCCTCCTGCCGTGACATCATCAGAGAAGAAGGCGCGCGGGGGGCTGCCGGCCTGCTCAGTACACCGGCAACCTAGGAGCGCCTGGTAACAGGTAATGGAGGAGCGGGCAGCGATTCGGGGGGAGGGTGGACTGTCACTTGGGGGTTTAAAAAGAAAAATTAGATTATGTTGATGGGGGTTTGTACAGATTGTGTGTTTGTGTGTGCACATTGAATTTAAGATTAGAGGAGCAGGGCAGGGAGCAAGCTCACTAATTCAATGTTTTTTTTTAAGTGGAACAAAACCATAAGAGGCCGGCCTTGGAATCTAAAAGATTACAGGGCTGGCTGCTGGCCTTCTGCTTGGGCATCCTGATTTGGGATGCCCTTGGGGAAGGCAAGCAGCCAGCCCTGGAATCTTTGAGATTCCAGGGCTGTGAAATCCCCCAGGTCATCCATAATAATTTACCGGTAGCTGCTGCATTTCCCACCCTAGGCTTATACTCGAGTCAATAACTTTTCCAGTTTTTTTGTGGTAAAATTAGGTGCCTCGGCTTATATTCGGGTCGACCTATACTCGAGTATATACGGTAATAATACATCCCCTCCAAGTCTAGCTCCCCCCATTGGATAAATGGGAGAGACAAGATCAGAACAAGCTCATTCATTCTTCTCCGTTTCCCTTGAAGGGAAGTTAATTATAAGCAGTTGTTTTCCATCTCTTTACTGAATAATAGTTTCCCCCAATCTGTATAATGGTTCACATCTTACTCACAGGTCCCCCGCTAATATATTCTGCCGCACATTACTGAGGCGCGCACGGAATAAAGTGACACACCGAGCGCCATGCGCCACGATGAATCGGGGGTTATTAGCAGGCGGAAAAAGACAATTCATGACTCGGTCGAGATTATTTAGTGCCCTGCGTCTCGTTAATTCACAGTTTAATTTACCACAAAAATAAACCTCACAATACACTGCTCTGGAGACATAAAAGCAATGTTTGCTCCTGCTGTGATTAAAACTGAACTCTAGAAAAAGTTTTTTGTAGGGTGAGATAAGGTCAGAGCCTGCAGGGAAATACATTGAGGTGGAAATGCAGTAGTGCAACACAGCACAGTTCAACTTTGAGGCTTAGAGGCTGATTTATTAATAGCGCCAGGTAGCGACAGTTGAGCGACTGTAGCTGTATTTTCACAGCGCCTGCTAGTAGTCGTTGTGCTTGGCCGTAGTTCGGTTGTTGATAGCGACTCAGTCGGTGTGCCGTAATGTTGAATACAAGGTGATGATTCGCTATTTGACAGGTTCCGCGCTGTATGGGAGCGCATAATAGCGAATGGCCATAGCAAAAAATTCTTGCGCTGTGAAATGCATGTTTAAACCCCAGAGCGCTGGAGGCGATGGGTTAAAAGTCGTTTTTTAACCCCCAAACAACCATATTTTTGGAAACAAAAAAAAAAAACATTTTGTAATATGAATACATTAATATGAGACCTGTAATATCAATTCTGAACAAATTTTTATTTTTTATTTTTTTACCATAAAAAAAAAATCTAACATGGCAGAAGTGGTCACAGAATTTTTGACATTAAAAAAAAAAAAAAAAAAAAAAAAAACATTAATAACAATTATTTATGAATATTTAAAGATTGCTCCATTGAAATGCATTGGAGAGCGCCAGGTAGCGAGAGGTCATACCTGTCGCTGTTTAAGGTCGCTCGCTGGCGCTGTGGGGTGAGGCTGGAATAATGATGAATGATTCGCTATCTGGCGCTCTGTCAGTCGCTAAGCAGGATCGACTTGATAAATGTGTGATTGTGGTGGGGAGCCGGTGTTCTCGTGGCGGTGACCGTCATTACCGTTCACTCACCAGTCGCTACCTGGCGCTATCCCTTGTTAAATAAGGGCCTTATTCATTACTAGCGCCAGCTATCTGCAGATGAGCGTCTGTATAGTAGAGCGACCGCTAGTATACGCTTTGATCGGCTATCGGGCGCTGTAACAGAGCTCCTCAGTCGCTGTAGTAAACTGCCAGCATTGGTGAATGTGATGTATGTTGGCCGCTCTAACACCAGTACAGCGTTGCAGCGAGCAAAAGGTAGCGCCAGCTCAGTGCGTCCGACTCTCAGTGACTCACATCATATTCAACAAAAAAAAACAGACACACACACAGCGTCGGTGCTGTAAAGCTGAGCACTATAGCATAGAGCGCCAGACGCTGTGTGAATAAAGTCTGTTTTTGAACACATATCCACCTGTAACAAAGCGAAAACACACGGAATGATATTGTTGTAACATTGTGACATTAATACTTTAATACCAGACCTGTAATGACAATTCTGCATAAATATTTAAAAAATCAAAGTTTTCAAAAATGACTCTTTCTAGGCCAGGAGAGGTCACACAAAAAACCCTGTTTAAACAGAAGAAAAGGAAAGTCCATTGAAATGAATAGGAGAGCGACACTGAGCGAAAGGTAATACCTGGCGCTCTGGAAGCTAAAGCGCTGCCGCTATACGCTGAGCCGCCTTTAATAATACATGTGACGTTACATGGCGCTGTTAGAGCTGCTCACCAGAATCTCCTTCATAAATGTGGTTTTGCGTACAGCACCTGGTGTTCACCAGCCGCTGCCTGCCGCTGCGAGGCGCTACCTGGCGCCATCCCTTGATGAATAACCCCCTTTGTGATGAGCAGAGGACCCATTGGTGGAACTGAGCAGGAGTGTGACACCAGGTGGCAGAGGTGAGGACTAGTGTTGGGCCTTGGCAAGTTGAATTCAGAAAGTTTTTAACACCAGAGTAATGTGTCTGTAGATAATGGCAGAGGTCACCATCAGCCAGCTAATGTAATTGAAAATGGAAAAAAGATAGAAGAACCCCCCCTTTAACTGTAGTAAACATAACAATTAATGTTAGAACCCCCTTTAATGTGGACCAAAGCCCACCGTGATCGTCCTGGGAATCTATAAGTTTCTGGGACGCTCGATCCACTCCCCCCCCCCCCCCGGGCATCTAAAATCAGGATGCCTCGCTGTGTGAAACCCCCCAGGTCGCCCCATACACTTACCTTGTTTTCCGGTCCAATTTCGAATGTGCGAGCTGCAGCCGCATCCCCGCTATCCCTCTAGCAGGGAGCGTGCCAGGCATTTGTGAATGGCCGGCACAGGCACACTCCCTGTTATAGGGTAGCGGGGGATGCGGCCGTCAGCGCGCTCGGAAGCCGCTGGCCTTAGATGAAGGCTTAGACGACATGACACCAGCGGCTCCGAGCGTGCTGATTGGACAAGCGGCCACACATGCGCCATAGGTCCGGAAAGAGGGGAGTTGGCTTTGACGATCTGGGGGGTTTCACACAACGGGGAGTCCCGGGGGAAAGAACCAAAACCCAGGATAGTCAAAATCCTGGGTTTTAGTCCACTTTAACATAATGTATTTAATGTATTTGGGCACTGGCCTTCCCCTGGGGCATCCCAAATCGGATTCTCACGGCAATGTAAACAATGCCACACCCCCATCATTTCTGAGCTGGCTACTGCCAGGCTCTGTGTCTAAATAGAGCCCTATGCCAGGCATTAACAAGCACGGCATACAGCGCTGCTTGGATGAGAGCTGACGAAAGGTATGTTTTTGTGGGTGATTCGAGGAGTTTCACATTGGGGGTGCAACCCAAATCAGATCCCGCGGGGAAGGGATCAAAACCCGGGATAGTAAAAATCTCGAGTTTAGTTCCACTTTAAATCTTTATGAAAAACTAGAGACAGAATCATGTAATTGTATGCTATAACCTCTGCATATACAATTGTATCAGGAACTGCTACATTGTTTCATCAAGTGTTAAAAGTCGATTCAATAAAGAGAAGAAGCCTTTAATATTAAAGATAAAGGTATTTTGGAGTTGTACTTTTTTGTTTTATTTTTAAGGCGAGCTCTAACTTCATATACAGATGTTGTACTAAAATAAAAGGGCCATTTTTCCACTTTAAAATTACATTGTTTTGTTTAAAGCGGTGCAAAACTCTCACGACTCAGCCCTGGAATCTAAAAGATGCTCAGGGATGGCACACTTAAAAACAGTAACAAAATAATTAAAAAAAGAAAGGACTTTTACAGCCCTAGCAGTGATGGCATTACCAAAAGAATTGCCAGGACTCTCCACTCCAGTCTCGCACAGGCAAAAATGTGCAAGTGGTTGTTTGAATAGCACAACATCCGCACATTTTCCCAATGCGAGGAGAGGCGAGAGTGTTAGACAGGCGCTCTCGCACAGTGCTATAGCAACCCTATAGTGCAGGGCTACTCAACCATTTTTTGTAAAGGTCCGTTTAAAAGCATCCAGTGAGAGGTAGAGGTCCGGGCGGAGGGCTGTCGCGGGAGGTGGACAGTTAAAAATCAGACCACACCAACCCAAAAATCCTATTGGCCACTGGGAAAAACAGGATTTTTTTTTATTGGCCCCACAGAACCTACAGCAGATTGGCCTTCATATTGCAATGCTAGGTGCCAGGGAGACATGACGCTGGCAGGGAGACCGATTCATTAATAGTGCCAGGTAGCGACAGATGAGCGACAGTAGCGGCATTTTCAGAGCGCCCGCTAGTAGTCGCTGTGCTTGGCCGTTGTTCGGTAGTTGATAGCGACTCAGTCAGTTTGCTGTAATGTTGAATATTGGGTGAGGAGTCGCTATTTGACAGGTTCCGCGCTGTATGGGAGCGCATGACAGCGAATGGCCATAGCGAACGGCTCCCAGCATATTCATTAACAAATCACGCTCAAAAAATTCTCGCGCTGTAAAATGCTTGTTTAAACCCCAGAGCGCTGGCGGCGATGTGTTAAAAGTAGTTTTTTAACCCCCAAACAACAATATTTTTGGTTAAAAAAAAAAACAAGTTTTTCAAAACATTTTGTAATATGAATACATTGATATCAGACCTGTAATATCAATTCTGCACAATTTTTTTTTTTTTTTTTTTTTATTAACCTTAAAAAAAATATCTAACATTGCAGAAGTGGTCACAGAATTTTTGACATTTACAAAAAAAAAAAAAAAAATGAATAGCAATTAATTAAGAATATTTAAAGATTGCTCCATTGAAATGCATTGGAGAGCGCCAGGTAGCGAGAGGTCATACCTGTCGCTGTTCAAGGTCGCTCGCTGGCGCTGTGGGGTGAGGCTGGAATAATGATGAATGATTCGCTATCTGGCGCTATCTCAGACGCTAAGCAGGATTGGCTTGATAAATGTGTGATTGCGGATGGGAGCCGGCGTTCTCGTGGCGGTGACCGTCATTACCGTTCGCTCACCATTCGCTACCTGGCGCTATCCCTTGTTAAATAAGGGCCTTAGCACTACATTACTGATCAATGGGGCAACTCTAAGCACAGCAACACAGAAGCAACTGAGTGCAGAGCTGTCAGGGCAGGGGGCCGGAAATCTGGTGCCAAGGTCCGCATTTGGACCCCGGTCCACCAGTTCAGTATCGCTGCTATAGTGTTTGCCATTTAGGTCAAAAAGTTTTCTGAGCAGAGCACCTTCTTCCACATGCTCCCTGTGTCTCCTACATAGCTTTAGGCAAACTACAAAGGGACCTACTTATGGCTTGCCACACTTTTTATTTTTTTACAAATTTGTTAAAGCATATATCATGCATGGAGGTGGGGGAGGTGTGCATGGGGGTATAATGGAGAGGACAGTCACCGTTCGGGTCCCGGATAAAGTCAGGCAGTTGTCTGTGGGGGAGGCGTGCCCGTGGGCAGGATGTGGCACGGCTCAGCGGGGAGTGGTGTGGCTGAGTAGGACAAGAGAAGCCAACGTGGAGGAAGGAGGCGCATGGCTGGGTAGGTATGTATGAAACTCTGCCGCCGGGCGTACATACTATAGAGGAGATAGAGGAAGCTTGTGCCAGACACCCTTGTGCCATGGGCTCTGAGGTACCTGCCTCTATGGTATCTAAGCCCCAACATTTACCCCTAAGTGCAGGCTGCAGCTTACTGTATATAAGATGTTGTTAAGTATATAATCAAAAAAGAAGTCCAGAAAAGACGTACTAATGGTGAGCTCTGGTGCGGAGACATATATCCACATATGGTATCACTTATATATAAGATGCACTAGACTAATCTCTCTTTTCTTCATCAAGGCTGAGGTTTAAGTCTTTAAGAACTTATGTCCATAGAAATCCCCAACCTAATCTCTTAATCCCCACGAATTAGGAATGGCTGGCGTGACACTGGACATCCCATGGTGAAGGATATGTCATACAGTGAGGTGACGGATGGGACCGTGATGGTGTCTCTGCAGCCCCCCTACTCGCAACCCTCTTGTCCCCAACCTTTACCTACAGCCTGATCAGACCTCTAAACTTTGTACATAAAGCTCAATGTCAGAAGTGACTGCTGTCCTGTTATAGGTGTTATAACCAAAAGCAAACCAAAACCCACCAGTGATGCAAAATCCAACTTTCTAATCTCCCTATCAATAGTCCACTTCCAGGAAGTAGAAAAATAAATAGCTGTTATTGCTTACTAATAAACCCTGGGAGGCTATGCAGTTCCTCCTGCTCCATTTCTTCCTCCCCCGGACGCTGGGTCACAATGCAATCTGGCAATCGAGGAGTAGACGGGGCATTGCCGGGAAAGCGGAGAAAACAAGAAGATAAAACTATGCAAAAGTTGTTGCCTATGGGGTGAGGGATGCAGGAGATATTAGTCAAAGAGAAGAGTTTTGGTCCACATTATTTGGTGGTTATATGACAGGTGAATGGAGCTGTGGTTCAATTTTTTCACAGATCAATGGGGCCTGGGCCCAGGTTGGGTTATAGATTAATTGGCCTAAGGACCAGGTTGCTTTAATTTTGATGGGATTGACTGCAGAAAGTAGAGAAAAGAAATCTCAAGTGCAATTTAAAGTGGATATATTAGCATATTATTATCAAGTAAATGGGTGGTGGGCACACGCATGGAGCCAGGGGATGCTAATGTTACAACTTAATATATGCACTATAACAAGTCCATCTTAATATAACAATTCCATTCATGTCCATCCTAATATAACAAGCCCATCTTAGGCCATTCAAATATTACAAGCCCATCCTAATATAACAAGCCCATCTTAGTCCATCCTAATATTACAAGTCCATCCTAATATAACAAGTCCATCTTAGGCCATTCTAATATTACAAGCCCATCCTAATATAACAAGCCCATCTTAGGCCATTCAAATATTACAAGCCCATCCTAATATAACAAGCCCATCTTAGTCCATCCTAATATTACAAGTCCATCCTAATATAACAAGTCCATCTTAGGCCATTCTAATATTACAAGCCCATCCTAATATAACAAGCCCATCTTAGTCCATTCTAATATTACAAGCCCATCCTAATATAACAAGCCCATCTTAGTCCTTTCTAATATTACAAGCCCATCCTAATATAACAAGCCCATCTTAGTCCATCCTAATATTACAAGTCCATCCTAATATAAAATTACAAGCCCATCCTAATATAACAAGTCCATCTTAGGCCATTCTAATATTACAAGCCCATCCTAATATAACAAGTCCATCTTAGGCCATTCTAATATTACAAGTCCATCCTAATATAAAATTACAAGCCCATCCTAATATAACAAGTCCATCTTAGTCCATCCTAATATTACAAGCCCATCCTAATATAACAAGTCCATCTTAGTCCATCCTAATATTACAAGTCCATCCTAACATCACAAGTCCTGCCTTATATTACAAGCCCATCCAAGTCAATCTTTTTATTACAAGTCCTTCCGAATGTTACTAGTCCATCTATGTCCCTTCTAATATTACATGTCCATCCTAATATTACAATTCCTTCCTTATATTGGAAGTCTATCCTAATATTAGAAGTCCATCCTAATATTAGTCCCACCTTCTCAATGTTGGATGGCACATTCTAAAGAGGCAGTTCATGTTTAGTAGGTGGGTAGCTATTGAAAAAAAACTGTTCCTGTGCTTATGTGTCTAAAATACTCCATGGCCAGGTGAAAGTCCTCTGACTTGGGATGCCCTGCTGTGTCTACCACACCCTTGGCACATGTATGGGCCTGTGGCAGCATCTCCATCTTGATGTGCGCACCACTGCCAGGAAAATCTGAATGGGCGGTGGAGGGTGCCTGCAGGTAAAGGTATCAGCCAGTTGGAGGTTCCCTGGCCATCCATTCATTCATAGTAGAGAACCATAAATTAAAGCAGGCCAACAGGTGCGGGTGTTGGTCCATCGGCAAAAGGACCGTCTGGGGGATCTAGAATGCTGGAGCTCCCCTAGAAAGCCTGCAATACTAACATTTAACCACGAGCCTCACCATTAACAACGCAGCAATGACTGGCCACTCACGCTCATGTGGGCATTGGCCGGATTGTCAGTCCTGGCTGACGGAAAGCTGCGCACACTTCACCACCAATAACACTGCTGAATTTGGGGCGAGGCCTACGGTTAAATGTAAGTATTGCAGGCATCCTAGGAGGTGCTGCAAGCAGGGGGCTCTGGCATTCTGTATGTCCCCACTCCAGACAGTTCTTATGCCGGCGGACCAACGCCCGCAACCGAAACGGGTCTGCTTTAATTTTCACAGCAATCTATTCTGATTGGAGGAGAGCTTGCACATGCATCATGAGAGTGTAGAGCGAGGTAAGATACTGGCATGCCAAATCGGTATGCTTCTTTTAAGTGGTCCAAAATATAGGGGGGGGGGGGTAGGTTTTGGTCTGCTTTAAGGGTGAGATTTCAAGGAAACTTAGGCCCTTGAGGAAGGGATAGCGTCAGGTAGTGCCTTGTAAATGACAGGTAGTGACAGGTAGTGGCAGGTGAACGCTGGACACGGCACACAATTACACATTTATCAAGCAGAATCTGTTGAGCTACTGGGATAACGCCATGTAGCGTCCGATTCATCATTATCCCAGCCTCAGCGTACAGCGCCGGCGTTCAGCCTTGCAGAGCGCCACTAATTACCTCTTGCTACCTGTCGCTCTCCCATACATTTTAATGGACGTTCTTTTATTTCTTTTTAAACAGGGTTTTTGTTTTTTGTTTTTTTTTAAATCTTAAATAATGTTGTGCCCTCTCCTGGCCTTGAAAAAGCCATTTTTTCAAATATTTTTCATGCTTTATATATTTATGCAGAATTGAACAAAGGGGGGTGGGAGCAGCTCAATCACTATTTATACAAAATTATTATTATTATTCAGGGCCTGGGAACTAATTTACCGCCCAGTTTAACCCTCTCATCAACTAAATATCAAGCAACAAACATGTCTAGCTATGTGGAAAGACAGGGATTTGGTTGCATATATCTGCAGATACATGTGGAAGCCACACTGCCCCGGCAAGGCACTCTGTGTTTAGTGTGGTCCCTACTCTTAATTCTGAGTCCCCAAAGTTGGGACATGCAATGCAGACAAGT
Organism: Gastrophryne carolinensis; assembly: GCA_027917425.1. Taxonomy (NCBI): domain Eukaryota; kingdom Metazoa; phylum Chordata; class Amphibia; order Anura; family Microhylidae; genus Gastrophryne; species Gastrophryne carolinensis. Next base: position 495,772,959 of record CM051236.1, read on the forward strand.
ATCTGAGAGCTACTCACCTGGGAAGCTGCCAGCCTCCCTTTAGAACACTTCACAGGGAGAAGGGTGCTTAATACTTGGATGATGAGAGGGTTAAACTGGGCGGTAAATTGGTTCCCAGACCCTGAATAATAATGATGATAATTTTGTATAAATAATAGTGATGGAGCTACTCCCACCCCCTTTGCTATTTATGCAGAATTGACATTACAGGTCTGGCATTAATGTGTTCATGTTACAATGTAATAACAATGTAATTCCATATGTTTTCGCTTTGTTACTGGTGGATCCATGCTAAAAAACAGACTTTAATCAAACAGCCTCTGGTGCTCTGGGCTTCAGAGAAGCATTTTTGAGCGCCGGAGTTGTGTGAGGCTGTTTTTTTGATGAATATGTTGTGAGTCGGTCGCACTGACCAGTTGCTAACATGCGCTCCCATACAGCGCTGTATTGGTCATATAGCGACTCCTCACAATGTATTCATCATTGCTGCACAGCGACCGAGTCGCTATGAACAAGCGACCCACGGCCGAGCACAGCGACTACTAGCGGACGCTCTGAAATGCCTGCTGCAGACGCTCATCTGTCGCTACCTGGCGTTAGTGATGAATCAGCCTGCCCGTCCTCTTCATAAGAGTTGGTGCTAAATGCAAGGCACTGACTTTTATATACCTAGAATGGACATGAAAATATGTAAAAAAAAACAACACTCCCCCCTAAAAAAGCAGGAATGTTGAAGACATTAAAGTGACCTTTTCCCCAAAAAGCAAGTTTATGTTGTCACCTTCTATCTTCAGCCCAGTGCCCCAAAAAGCCTTTGCCCAATATACATACATATACACTTGGGCACCGAGTTTAGGGCAGCCCTCCGCTCCAGGCACATGTGCCCTACACTGCCTCTCTTTTTCTCTCCTCTTTTCTCTCTGTCTCTTTCTCTCTCTCATGCCTCTGTTTGCTTAAAGTCAAAACATTTTGACTTTCTCCGGTTCTGTTCTGTGCCCCGGGGCATCCTGAAAAAAATCCCCCCTTTCTTCTTTCTTTATCTCTTTATTCCTTCTCTTGTTGTTCTTTTCTTTCTTACCTTCTCTTTTTATTCTGTTTCTCTCGTTATTCCTTTTTTTCTTTATTTCTCTATCTGTTTGCTTAAAGCAGAACAAAACCTGGGATTTTGACTTTCCCGGGTTTTTCTGTGCTCTTGTGTAAAACCCCTCAAATCACCCTGTAAAACTCCGCTCTTTCCAGTGCAATGGCGCATGCGGATTACAAATGCACAGCAAACTTCTCTGATCGGATAAAAGCCCGCGCATGCACCGTTGGACCTAGGGAAGGTGAATTGAGTATCAGTGACTTGGGGGATTTCACACAGTGGAGCATCCCAATTTGGGAGCAGCCGATCCAAGATTCCCACTGCACTGCCGTGTCTATTCAACTATATAAGGCAGTGGGGGGGGGGGGGCAAAAATAGTGCCTAGGGCAGCATTAAAGTGGACCAACACCCAGGAGTGATCGGCCCGGGAATCTATAAGATTCCCGGGCCGATCACCTCCCTCACCGCGGGGCATCCGAGACCGGGATGTCCCGCGGGGTGAAACCCCCCAAAAGCCCCAAAAAACCTTACCTTATCGGCGACGGATCAGCCGCCGCCGCCTCCCGCACGCCCCTCTAGCAGTGCGTGCGCCCGCGCCGGCCGTTTGTGAATGGCGGGCGCGCGCCCTGTAAGAGGGACGCGCGGGAGGCAGCGGCGGCAGCTTGTCCGTTGCCGAAAAGGTAGGTTTTTGGGGGGGGTTTCACACAGCGGGGCATCCTGATCTCGGATGCCCCGCTGAAGTGGACCAACACCCAGGATAGTGAAAATCCTGGGTGTTGGTCCACTTTAACCCTAAATACGGCCCTGCATTCAGTTACAGTACACACAGCTCAGCATTGGGTAGCACTTCAACCTAACCGTCATCATGTGACAGTTTAGTTGTAACTGAACAAATTAGAATATGGCTGCCATTCACCATCATGCTGTTCCCTGTTAGTGTTTTTATAAATATTTATCAAAGGCTTTAGTAAAAAAAGAAACACAGGCTGTTTAGGGGCACTGGGCTGGGGATGGAAGGTGATGACACAAACTCTGTTTCTGGGTATAGGTGCACTTTAACAGGTCAGTAGGATCCAGTTACTTACAATTAGCCATAAATAGAATGTAAGTTTGTGAGGTACAAAGAGGCCACATTTAGATGATCAAATCATTTCTGTGTCAAGAGAAGCCATTACAGCTCTAGACACAAATTCAGAATATATGATGCAATGACAGTTTTTCTACCTGAAAGTGCTCAAGTTAAATTACAAAAAGTTATTGTCCTGTTTCTTCACTTACAAAAAACCACATATATTTTGCCCACCCTAAATCAGAAAACTTCCTGGCAGGCGGCCATATTGGTCACCGCTCATCATTGAGTGAATATCTGTGCAGTAGTTAATAGCGAGGCCCATTTAATCTCTCCATCCTCCTGTGATGCCGGAGGGTTTGATTTACTCCGTGCACACAGCTGGCTCAACAGATGTCTGTAACCGTCTCAAACTCTCGTGCCGGGGCTCCGCCATATGTGAACTGCTGTGTAGAGCGTGCGCGCGTTTGATGCTGTTGCTGTTTGTTGTCACTTCTTGTAATGTACTAAGAGGAAGATGTCACTTTTCACTGATGATGTCAAGAGTGAATGGCGGCTTGCAGGGGCAGGTGACCCTGGTGGTCAGGGCCGGAACCAGCACAGGGCAAACCTGAGCAATTGCCAGGGTCCCTGGCATCTTCAGAGGCTCACACTTGCCCATGGTATTATTTTACAGTGATCACCGAATGGCAGGTGCTGTGTGCAGACCTGCTCATGGCTGGCCACAGCAACATTGGAGAAGGTGGCATGGAATGGAGGGCAATTGATAAAAGCTCTGAAGGTGGTGAGAACCAGGTGACAGCTGACAAGGACTGGAGGGCGATCAGCAGCGGTAGATGACCCCTTTGTGGCAGTGGCAGTGACTTGCTACTTTGGGGCCCACTAAGACTATCTTGCCCAAGGGCCCCCACAAGCCTGGAGCCAGCCCTGCTGGTGGTGGCACAGTAACCCATGCTGCTCCACCATTACAAGTACTCCATAGGATGGGTGGTGGAGCATGGAAAGGGTGCTTCCAAAACATTATGAAAACGAAGAAGGGTGAAGGGCTTGAGATCACTGATACTTTAGTTATATTGGATTCAGGAACATTCTGGTGACAGTGATAAAGGACCACCAATGGGACGTCTGTCTGCAAGAATCTCATTAGAAAGCCTGAATATTTGACAGAAAATTCACCTTTCTCCATCCTGAGCCCACTCCAGCCATGTCCATGCATTCACAAGGTCTCCCAGTTGGGTGTACAAGTGGCATGTGTGGCCCTACCAGGACTGGAATATGAGGGGGGCACGCACTCCGAGGCTTCCACCACCATTTGCCCTTCAAAGGGGGCCCCCACCAACCCTTGGGTTATGGTCTGGTCCAGGATGCTTTTTAGTCTTTGGTCTGACAGTTCGTAGGGCCGGCAACAAAGCTATGGATGGCAGTGGGAGCCCCCGCACCTGGGCAAGTCCTGCAAACCTGCAACCAAAGCCACCACAGGGCAGGATGGAGAGTCTAGAGCAGCAAAGCCGCCGTCAGCAACGCTACAGTGATGGGTGCAGAGCTGTCACTGCACATAAGCCACCAAGCACAGCCGCTGGCAACTCAATGCAGGGAACCAGCCGGGCGACTACACTACCCCCACCCAGAATGGCAAAGCAGGAGTTCCCCACACAAGGGTGGTACAAGGGACTCGATCTGACGTTCCAGTAAGTAGGTGGGTGACAGACAACCACCAGGTTCTTGGCTGGACTATTATTTTTACGAAAAAAAAAAATACTGTATCTGGGGCCTCCACCAGATTTTGTGCCCAGGGGCCTCCACCACACTTAATCCAGCCCTAGGCCCTACACACGCCTCCTGATAAACTCCATTGCTGAGAATTTAGAGGTCTAAGGTCTGTTTAATATCTTTAGCCTGTAAGGAACACCAGCATCTGGGGGGGGGGGGGGGTTATTAGATAGAACTGATATGGACTTTTCGGTCAAAGCCAATGGCCTTGATTCAGTATAAGTTAACAAAATTCTAATGGTAGTAAGAAATGTACTTTCTGAAAAAAAAAAAGCCTGAGAAAGTCACTGTTGCTCAACTCCATGTTAGTGTGATCTAAAGCTTTTCAGCCAATCTCTGTGGTCTATAATACCTTCAGACCATGATGGGGGCTGTTTGCAAATGAATTAGGCCTTCACTACAGTCCTGCCCACCAGATGCCAAAACTTACCTCCATGGGCCTACCTAAGTCATATAAACCTCTGCCTCTGTTACTGCTTCGGGAAGCCATTAGGCGGAGAGATAAAGTTATATTTAAAGGAGCACTATCACAAAATTGTGTAAAATTCATATGAACACGTCAGCTAATGAGAGGAGAGGTCACTTATACACCCGAACGGAATAAAACTCCCGCCAAGCTTGTGGTTTATTATCTCATAGTAGGAATAAAATCCAGGGGTGACAGGTTTAGTCTATCAGGGGTGACAAAGCCTGTTACCCCGGATGTTCTTTTCTTTCCATTAAAAGAAAGGCTGGCAGGATATTTCTTGATGCTGGGTATATAAGTGACCCCTCCTCCCGCCATCCAGCATATTTATATGGATTTTTATCATTGGGCCATTTTTTCGCGATAGTGCTCCTTTAAAGACTGACTTAATGCTTTGGCTAAAATTCACTCACATTCCACCCGAGACCAGGACTTGGCATGAGGTCCTCCCGCTGACTTTGCATTGACGACACGTCCCCTCCTTCCTGCTCCAATATGATATTTCCTCCTTTGTTTTCAGTCTCCTTCTTGCCAGGGCGAGAGCGGCTGATGAAACGCGAGCTGCCAGAGCATGGGGTAAAGGTATAATTTGAAGGCATTGTTATCTCTCTATCAGAAGCTTCCCAAAATATTCCATGTCATGTTTCGAGATAAGAACTCGCAAATGAATGTTATTTTCTGTTCTTATAGGAAGGCCTCCCTCCAGCCTCGCTGTCATGTCACGGTCTTGTTCTTCGTTTGTTTCTCTCCTCACACCCCCCTATCCCCGCTTCCTCTGTGTTCTCCTTAATTTCCCCCCTCTGATTATTCTGGCATTTCGGCAACACCCTCAACATTGGGACAAGTGATTTATAATGTTGCTGTTCAGATACAGGTCAAGTTAAATTCAGCGGGGTCCTGCTGACCTGATTTAGTTGGATTTGAGATGCAGGTAAAATTCTGCCAGCTGGAGTAGTAAACTTAAATGATATAAACTAAAATCTGTGCTATTCTTAAAAAAAAAATATATATAGTGTTCCAGGACGATTCAAAAAGAGAAAACATCCATTTCTAGTTCTACACCCTAAGAGGGGAGAATTTGCAGGGGCTTTGACCAAATGTATTTCACAAGTTCAATGGGTTTTGGTCGGCTTTACGTCAAATTCAACATTTAATCCAGTTGGGACTAGACTGTCCACATTGTGTTTTATGCTTATAATTAATATTACTCACATTTATTTGTGCAGCACTTGTAACAATAATGGAAACTCAGGACCTAGATGTCGCCAAATTAAAACATTTTTTTTTAAATTAAAAACACTTTTCATGGCTTCTTTTTCTTACAAATGTGTAATTTGGACAACAACTAAAGCGCAGCCTAAACGCACTGTCAAGTTTGCCTCCTCTATCCCCAGCAGTGATATATTTTAACTGTAATGCTAAAATGCCGACCAGCAACAGAAAAATACAGTGCCGATCATTTCAAGGTGGAAAAAATAATAAATTTGCTGTGCAGCACTGGTACCAAGTGGCGGACACTGGCGCTGTCATAATCTACAGTCGGGTGCAACAGGCACTGACAAGGGCTGGACAATACTTGGTGCAGCAATCAAAGGAAATTAGTTAGCATCGGGCGCTGAAACTTCTAGCATCATTGTAGTTCAAAGTGTGGCATCAGAAAAGACAAAGAGGCTGATTCATTAACAGCGGCAGGTAGTGACAGTTGAGCGACTGTAGCAGCATTTTCAGAGCGCCCGCTAGTAGTCGCTGTGCTTGGCCGTTGTTCGGTAGTTGATAGCGACTCAGTCGGTTTGCCGTAATGTTGAATATTGGGTGAGGAGTCGCTATTTGACAGGTTCCGCGCTGTATGGGAGCGCATGATAGCGACTGGCCATAGCGACCGGCTCCCACCATATTCATTAACAAATCACGCTCAAAAATTTCTTGCGCTGTAAAATGCATGTTTAAACCCCAGAGCGCTGGCGGCGATGGGTTAAAAGTAGTTTTTTAATCCCCAAACAACCATATTTTTGGAAACCAAAAAAAGTTTTTTTAAATAATTTTGTAATATGAATACATTAATATCAGACCTGTAATGTCAATTCTGTACATTTTTTTTTTTTTAACCGTAAAAAAAATTATTTTAAATGGCAGAAGTGGTCACAGAATTTTTCACATTTAAAAAAAAAAAAAGAATATTTAAAGATTGTTCCATTGAAATGCATTGGAGAGCGCCAGGTAGCGAGAGGTCATACCTGTCGCTGTTCAAGGTCGCTCGCTGGCGCTGTGGGGTGAGGCTGGAATAATGATGAATGATTCGCTATCTGGCGCTCTGTCAGTCGCTAAGCAGGATCGGCTTGATAAATGTGTGATTGCGGAGGGGAGCCGGCGTTCTCGTGGCGGTGAGCGTCATTACCGTTCGCTCACCATTCACTACCTGGCGCTATCCCTTGTTAAATAAGGGCCTAAGTAACATAGTTGCAACTGAATGCTAGTGATTGGTCAGAGGGTTTACCAACCATCTTATCAGATGTCGGACACAAGGCCGAACATGTGATAGAAGGTTCTGGAAGGTAGTGAGAAGGGATATAGGGAAGCCCCCAACCCAAACCCAGTGTAGATCATGTTGTTCTAACCATTTGAATTGTAAGGAGCAGGAGCACAGACTCTAAGAGAGAGAGAAAGGAGAGGTTCCAACGTAGATCATTATTCTCTATGTAAGCAATGCTGATGATTGTACCTGATATGGGACAGAACCAGAGATGTAACTGGAAGACATGTACTTGTTCCGTGTTTGTTGTTTGCTTGTGGAGTAAATAAAGAGGAACTCTGCTTTCAACAGTTGGACTGCTGTACATCTTTCCAAGCGGCACCAGTAAGTACTTACCTTTCCCTGAAACCCTAACCCTTACCTACTCACAACACACACACATCGGACACCTGGGCCCAGAAGAACCTGCTCCCTGCCGTCACGTGTCGGACACCCCGGTACGTGAAGGCTACATCTGTTTGACAGGCAACTCACAAACGGCTGCAAAATGCAGTACAGGACAATAGTTGCAGGCACAGTCTCAGTGTCAGCCACTTAGGCTTGCAACTCCCTCTGTGTGGCCATAATTCTCATGATTCCCCTTCCTAGCAGGGCTGACATCAATACTCGTCATACCCGAGCCAATGCTGGGGACCGGGCATCTTCAGGGGGTCATTTAGGCTCAGAATGGCCAGTGGCATGATTCTCTTGTGGGTCCACCCACTTGACTGGTGAGCTGAGTGTCCCATGTGCAGAATTGCTCATGTCTGGCCTCTGGACCGGAAGATAATCAGTGGAAATGGAGAAGGTGGGGAGCATTAGAGGACCATTGGCAGTAATGGTGGACCATTCAGGATCAATGGAAATGGCAGCAAGGCCTATAGAATGAAAGCAGCACCATAAGCAGTAAGGACTGGAAGATGAAGGAGCAAGCGACAAGGATCAGAGGATGATCAGCAACAGAAAATATAGCAAGGGTTGGAAGATGATTGGTAGTGGAGAAGACAGTGATGCCTGGAGAGTGACCAGCAGCAGAGGAGGACCAATCACTAATAGATGACATGAGGTGATGTGGCTTGTGATGTGACACTGCAAAAAAGGGTCTAATGAGGCTCTCTTGCCGAGTTACAGAGGTGCCATACCCTTTCCATTCCTTAAAACAGACAAACCCTCTAAAAAGACTTTTAGTCCAGCAAGCACCTTCCCTATGGGGCATCCCAATTTGGTATGTCCCAGGGAGAGAGCCTGAGATTATGTTAACATATTCACCCCTTCCTCATTCTAACACAGCTGTCAAATGTGACACAGCACAGCATCCGTGCTTCTCTTAGTGCAGGGCCGGCTCCAGGCTTTTGTGGGCCATCGGGCGGCATGGTCTCAGTGGGCCCCTTTGCGGTGGATAGTCCCAGGTCAGGGGTCTATATATTGTATGACCAAAACTAAGAAGGGCTGCTTGCCCTCCGACCCCCTATTGGGGCTATTTATTAGTTTGGCCCCACATGAATGGGGAAGTATTGAGGAAGAGGGAGGCTGAGGGAACATAGATGAATGGGACAGAGCTAAGAGAACAAGGATAGATAGGTCAGGGATCAGGGGATAGGGATGGATGGGGCAAGGCTGAGCGGATAGGGAAAGATGAGTCAGGGCTCAAGGGATAGGGATGAATGGTTCAGGCTCAGGGGATATGGATGAATGGGGAAAAGCTGAGTGGATAGGGAAATATGGGTCAGGGCTCAATGAATATGAATGAATGGGTCAGGGCTCAGGGGATAGGGATGGATGAGGCAGAGGTGACATACAACCAATGGGGCAGAGCTGAAGAGACAGGGATGGATGGAGCAGAGAGACAGAGAAAGGAAGTGTGTGCAGTTCTTTAACCACATTGTGCTAGCTGTCAGTGGGCCCCCCTGATGGGTGGGGCCCTCGGCAGCTGACCGGGCTTGCCGGGTGCTGACGCCGGCCCTGCTTAGTGCATGACAGGCAGATCTATGGAGAGATACAGGGATGATGTCGTGTTGTGAGATTCTGAATCTTAAAAGACATTATTGTGTTTATATATTGATTTACTATAAATACCTATAAAACAATGTATTTTTACATGTTTTCAATTATGTTTTTGCATGTTGTAATGTGCTTATGTTTGTGTGCTGATGCCGTCATTTTGAATTGCGGCACATTTAGTGAGTATTTCAGAACTGGTGAACTTCTCAGTGTTGCCTCATGATAAACTGGAATGCTACTACTTTGTTTGTATTTTGTACCATCATTTTAACCAACTTTATATTCAGTTATTTGTCCAAAATAATCATAATTTTCTTTTTAGAAATGGACAAGAACTGCATCTGAAGAATACATAGGCATAATCTGACAACACTAGTTACTGGTGTTCCAGCACTGTGAAGAAGAAGCCTCCTTTAATGTGGGTCACACAGAGCAAATATTTACACCCACTTGGTGATAAAAGAAACAGAGAGGAACTGTTATAATAGGAGAGAAAACTGCCGTCTAACCATTGCAAAGTGTGTGGTTTGTGGGAATAAAGAAGGAATCCCAGCAGCCATCAGACAACCAGTCATGTGTGGCCGCCACACCCCAACCTTTATACTGTGAAACCTGTCACAGGTGTAGATTCATTATAACATTTTACAAAAGACCTAAAACTAACATCACACATAAAGGAAACTTAAATGGTATATTTTAGAGATGAACTTCAGCATGATTTAATGAAAAGCCAGAACCCTTAAAAAACTATTCCCCAGCATCTAAAATTAATATATTATAAGTTTTTAGTCACTTACTTATTATTCTATCCCCCACTGGGCTGCAACTCTGTTCAGGACTCTAGGATACGGGCGCCACCATCTTGACTCAAAAACAGAAAACAGAAACATCACATACTGAGGAGAGGAGAGCAGGATAAAGTGCAGGGGGGTGGGGTTATAGCTGTGCTTTGCACAGACAGAGCAAATCTGGGGTCGGGGAAAGGCCAGCAATCCCACAGTCAGAAGACACTGCCTGATGCTCCATGAGCCGCCATCTTGGATGTTTAAAGGCTCGTAACATGCAGTAGATGCAGGTAGGATGATTTTTAATGTGGGCAATCTGTATGTACAGGGTGTGGGAAACATAAGATAGGCTCTTATTCAGGGTGAAGGTCCGGATTAATGTGGGCAATCTGTATGTACAGGGTGTGGGAAACATATAAGATAGGCTCTTATTCAGGGTGAAGGTCTGGATTAATGTGGGCAATCTGTATGTACAGGGTGTGGGAAACATATAAGATAGGCTCTTATTCAGGGTGAAGGTCCGCTTTAAGCATTTGATTCAGACGATTCACTGAATTTCCCCCAAAAAATGCAGTTAGTTCTGAATCATATTTTTACGGAATCGCTAAAAAAATGATAATGACCATATCTGCGGGTCTCCCAGTGGCTCCGGTGGTGGAGGCTCTGGTGTCCTCTTCGGCATCGAGCAAGCTTGACTGACCTTCGGCGTCCAGCGCAGTCCTCGATCGCCTTCGGCTGACAGAGGTTTCCTTCGTATGGTAATGATAGGGCTACAATCAGACACGCTGGTGTTAAGTATAAGAGAGATAATCTAGAGTCACTGCACACTGACACACGTTTCCTCTGAAGGAGATCAGTTTTTATTTGGCCTGAATGGGGGTTTTACTCCACTAACGTTGTGACTTAACAATGCAGGACCTTCGTCCAAGAAAACAGTAACTTATGGTAGTAGTAGTAGTCAAATGCTTAACATGAACTTGCTTTCAATGGCAACTGAGGAGGTTAAGCCACCCCACTGTAACCACACCACAGGTTCGGTGTGGTCGTCCCTTTTCTTGGCCCAGGCCCCATTAAAAGCTCTGTTCGTAGTCTGCCCCAGGCCGCTGAGTCTCACTCCCGGGCTCTTTAGGCACTATTACCACTTGGGCTTCTCCACCCAAGAGGCACATGCTACTCCCACAGCCTTCCACCATGGCTCCGGCCCAGTCTTCCTTTAGGAAAACTGCCTTCCCGCATTCTTCCCCTCCTCTTTCTCATATAGCTTCTCCAGGGAAATCCATGATATCGTGAGAACTTGAAAGGAACTTTTCCTAAAAGCAAAATGGCCACTATAGCTTCAACCTGGCCCGTTCTATGTACACTAACTCCAGGTGTTTTTTTCATTGGCACCCCCATCCCCGTGATTGGCCAGGGAGGGTTGCCAACCTGACCAGTCATGGCTGACACGCCTGTGGATATGGGGACAGTACATTGCCATGAAAAGTACACCGGAGCACTATTGCGTCAGTGGGAGACCCGCTGGAGAATGAGGACATCACCCAGTGGTGGAAGAAGGAGAAGTAGATGATTTTTGTTTTACTTTTGGGGTGCTCCAGGAAAAAACTTTGAATCAGCAAGAAATTCGGACAAATTTTTCCCTGCAATTCCCTGAAATAAAAAATTCGCCGCTGATTCTAGTTAAAGTCGCCGACGAGCGACGAAACGCGTTGGAGGCTCGGGGCTTCCTTTACTGTTGGAAGCGCTTTTTTTATACTTGCAAGTTACATCATTCGGGAGCGGTGAGAGCTGTTCGCGGTGTTAACCCTTGATATGCTGATTTTATTATGTATGTTTGCGAGTACATTTCATTGGTATTAAAATAGGTTTGGTTTTAAATCTAGCAATGTTGCACTAGATTTTTTTCTTTATATCTTCCTACATGCCCTTTTGGAGCCTGTTGTTGGCCCATTTGGATTTTTGCCATTGAAGTTTTCATCTTAAGCTACACAACTGCGTTCTAAGGGAGAGCTGAAACCATGCCTATTCTGAATCCATATATTTGAATGCAATGCAATCATTATCCTTATCGGAGTGCTGAGACGTTGTACATTGGAGTTGACTGCACTTATTTATCTAAATGTAATTATCGTTTTTTGATCTGGTAAGAGCTTTGTGATACTGGTGATGGGTACACGACGGTGGTGACCATGCATATGTTTTGGGACAATTTCACCAGTCTACATTAATTCAAGAAGCTCTGTGTTTTTCTCTACTTTTAATTCCCTGAAATAGTTCGCTCACCCCTAGTAGATGTACTAACAGGACGAGTCACTAAACTCTGAAAACTCCCCGGGGGGGGGGGAGCTGCCGGCATCATGTGAAAAGCTCACTGCTTTAGCTGGAATTTACTATGGAGAATTTGGAGAGATCTTCAACCCAAAAAACAATTACCGTAGCTCCAAGAAAAGCACTTTTTGGTTCCAACCAACATGTCTTCGCATATGTGTGGATCCCACTGTGAAGCAAGGAGGAGGTGTGATGGCGGGGTGATTTGTTGGTGACACTGTTAATGATTTTTCAAAATTCGAGACGCACCAGCACCTACCACATTACATTCATCAAGGGATAGCTCCAGGTAACGCCTCGTAGCGGCAGGCAGCGTCTGGTGAACGCTGGGCGCTGTACGCAATACCACATTTATGAAAGCGAATCTGGTGAGCGACTCTAACAGCGCCATGTAGCGTACAATTCATCATTACAGGTGGCTCAGTGTATAGCGTCGGCACTCTAGCTTCCGGAGTGCCAGGTATTACCTGTCGCTACCCGTCGCTCTCCCATACATGGATGTTCCTTTTCTTCTGTTTAAACAGGATTTTTTGTTTTTTTCTTCTCTTAAATAATTGTGTGACCTCTCCTGGCCTAGAAAAAGGCATTTTTGAAAACTTTTTTGAATTTTTTAGATTTTTATGCAGAACTGTCATTACAGGTCTGGTATTAAAGTATTAATGTCACAATAGACTTTAATCACACAGTGTCTGGCGCTCTATGCTATAGCGCCCAGCTTTAGAGTGCCACTGTGTGTGTCTGTTTTTTTTTTTTTGTTGAATATGGTGTGAGTCGCTGAGAGTCGGTCACACTGAGCTGGCGCTACCTTTCGCTCTCTTGAAACGTTGTACTGGTGTTAGAGCGCCCAACATACATCACATTCATCAATGCCGGCAAGGTTACTACAGCGACTGAGGCGCCCTGTTACAGCGCCCGATAGCCGATCACAGCGTATACTAGTGGTCACTCTAAGCGCTGCTATATAGACGCTCATCTGCCGATACCTGGCGCTAGTAATGAATCAGCCTGCCCATATGTGTCCCCTGGTCAGCACTACTTCAGAGGGAGGCCCTGAAATGCTCAGCAAGTGAGGTCACTGGATGAGTAAGCACTGGAGAGGTTGGAAGCCTGGAACAAGGTAACATGGTGTTCAGGGAAGGCCGTCCCATATGTGTCACTCTGTTCTCCATCATCAGCAACAGACAGCTGACCCTATCATCTTCAGGCAGAGTTCTGACTGTAGTAAGAGGGGCCACACTGCTGGCAAGGCAAGGACTACTATCCAGAACTCACAACTCCACCCGGTGCCCCTGAATCTAGGGTAAACCTGGTCTTCACTAGAGACTGGAAGCTTTAGCATACCTTTCAACTTTTCAGGGTGGAAAAGAGGGACAATTGTTCAATTAAACCACGCCCCCTCATTGATTGATGGATAGGAGATAGGGTGTAACAGTTACAACAATAGAAACACTTTGAATATGTAATTGAATCATTTATTGATGCAGATCTGCATGTTACACCTCAAAGAGGGAGAAATGAGACCAACGAGGGACAGGGGGGCATGGACTCAAAAGAGGACCAGTCCCTCCAAATCAGGGACAGTTGGGAAATATGCTTCGGGTTGGGTCACGAGGAATAAAGGGTCTGGGTAGGTGAGCAGTGATTCCCTGGCTCAAGTGGACTGAGAGCTCTAAATTTCCGAGTTTTGTTCCACTTTAAAGTGGACCTTCACTCTGAATAAGAGTCTATCTTATATGTTTCCCACACCCTGTACATACAGATTGCTCACAATAAAAATCATCCTACCTGCATCTACTGCATGTTATGAGCCTTTAAACATCCAAGATGGTGGCTCATGGAACATCAGGCAGCCTGCAAACAGGAAGTGCCTTCTGACTGTGCCGCTCTGCATTCTGGGACTGCTGACCTTTTCCTGACCCCAGCTCTGCTCTGTCTGAGCAAAGCACAGCTATAACCCGCCCCCCTGTACTTTATCCCACGCTGCTCTCATCAGTATGTGTGATGCTTCTGAGTCAAGATGCTAAAGTCCTGAACAGAGTTGCAGCCCAGTGGGGGAAAGAATAATAAGTGACTAAAAACTTAAAATATATTAACTTTTGATGCTGGGGAATCGTTTAAGGGTTTGGGCTTTTCAATAAATCATGGTGAAGGTCCGGTTTAAGTGCAGCACACCACCCTAGTTTATTGGCCCCTGGGAAGGGGGGGGGGGGGGAGAGAGGAACTCCGGTCCAAACAAGTCCTGATATGTGTGAATTTGAGGTCCGTGCATGGGAAGTGGGCCCCGGAGTGCTAGCCATCTGTACAGGGGCCGCCACGAGGAGCTGGGCAACCTAAGGGGTGACAGACTGGCAAAAGGCCGGTGCAGGTGCTATACCTGCCACCCAGGAGTCCTGGGCAGAGTGGAAGGACTTTGATGAGGATTAAGGAGACTGTAGCATGGCAAAGTTGAAGGAATGATTGTGTGCATGCTAATTACCTAAAAAGAAAAGGGAAACTGAACCTCCATCTCAGCCTAAATTTCTCTGCCAGCCTGGCCGGACCTGCCCTACCCTTGGTGCCTGGAGTGACCTTCTGCCTCGGGGTGACTGTGAGTACCTCTCCCCAGTGTCAGACTGGCCCACCAAAGCATCAGAGGATCCTTTGATGGGCCTCAGGCACTGACCTAGCATCACCATCAGGGCAGTACCAAACGAAGAGGGTGGCCGCTGCGCTTACCATTCAACCAATGGGTGCCAAGGCATTCAAGCCGGCAGTCCAAAGAACATTAAATCCAAGTGTATTAAATCCATCACATGTGATAACATGTGCATACAGCAGTCTGACCCTCTGATACCCCGAAACTTTGGAACTTTTGGACTTTGTATGCACATGTTATCACCTGTGATGGATCAGGGCAGTACAATAGGTCCAAGATTTTTGTGGCTTACCTGGAGGGTCTTCTGACTTTATTTCTTCAGTAAGCTACATTTGATATTTGGCCAATAAACATGAGATGTTAGATTCTGACAATCTATTTGTGCTTTAGCTGTAGGGTGGGCCCCACAGATAATCTCCTCCGCTGGGCCTCAATAATCCTTTCCCCTCTGGTGGGCCCAAGGTGCTAAAGTCCAACTCTGCCTTTCCCTCACCCTGTCCAATCCCCTAAGTCAGGGGCGTAACTTGAGGGGTTGCAACTGCCCTGGGGCCCAGAAGGTCAGGGGGGCCACCATCATTATTGTTCCTCTAACTTATTTATCATATTTGTGCTGAGTCAGGGCAGACCGCAAGAAACGTGGTCCCGTTTTTAAACAAAGGGTTGGCAATGGTCAGACATTAGGGTTGATTCAGAGCCCCTTTCTCAACATTTTTTTGAAGGCATTACTACCAAACAAAAAATCACACAAAAAAGAAAACGTTTCACATAAAAATTCTTGCAGAAAAAAAGGCTTTGCTGAATCAGATGAGGTGGAAAAATGGCCGAGAACAGAAATTTTCACGCAAAAAAATTATGAGAAAGGGGCTCTGAATCAACCCTAATTATTATTTTATTAATATTGTTTATTTATATAGCGCCATCATCTTCCGTAGCGCTTTACAGAGTAGTAATTACAGACAGGGTAGAAACATACGATACATATACTATTTCAAATGCAGTTTTACAGATTTGACAGTGGATATTCTGAGTACAAGATACAATAGGGGAGAGAGCCCGGCCCTTGTGAGCTTACAGTCTAAAAGAAGAGGGGTGAAGACGAGGGGGAAGGATCACAAACAGTCAGTATTGAGCTTTGTGGCATGCGCCCTTTAGAAGATTGGTTAAGCCAGATTACATGCTTGTCTCAATAAGTGAGTTTTAGGGCGCCTTTGAAGGTTTTGAGGGTTGTGGAGTGGCGGGTTGGGTGCGGGAGGGCATTCCAGAAGATTGAAGTTGCACGTGAGAAGTCCTGGAGGCGGGCATGAGAGGAGGTGACCAGGGTGGAGGACAGGAGAAGGTCAGCAGCAGAGCGGAGGCTGCGTCTAGGTTAATATTGTTGGATTAGAGATGAGATGTAGGGAGGGGCCTGGTTGGAGAGAGCTTTGTATGCGAGAGTTAGAGTTTTGAACAGGATTCGCTGTGGGACTGGCAGCCAGTGTAGGGATTGGCAGAGAGGCGCAGAACTGGAGGAGCGAGAGGAGAGATGGATGAGGCGAGCAGCAGAGTTCAGGATAGATTGGAGGGGTGCCAGTCTGTTAGTTGGTAAGCCACAAAGAAGAATGTTGCAGTAATCCAGACGGGATATGACCAGGGCATGCACTAGCATTTTAGTGGTGTCAGGTGAGAGGAAAGGACGGATGCGGGAGATGTTTTTAAGTTGGAGGTGACAGGAGGTGGCCAGGGAGTGAATATGTGGTTTGAAAGAGAGGGCAGAGTCCAGAATGACTCCCAGGCACCGAGCTTGTGGAGTTGCTGTTATTGTATAATTGTTGACAGAAATAGACGTGTTAGAGAGGGGAGGGGAGTTAGATGGTGGGAAAATGACCAGTTCTGTCTTCTCCATGTTTAGCTTGAGGTAGCGAGATGACATGAATGAAGAAATAGCTGCTAGGCAGTTGGGGAGATGAGATAGGAGAGAGGAGAGATTGGGGCCTGAGAGATATATCTGACTGTCATCCACATAGAAGTGGTATTGAAAGCCTAGTGAAGTTATAAGTTTGCCAAGGCCATGGGTGTAGACTTAGAAAAGTAGAGGGCCTAGGACAGAACCTTGTGGCACACCGACAGAAAGGGAACGTGAGGATGAGACTGTTAGAATAGAATACACTGAATGATCTATCAGAGAGGTAAGAGGTGAGCCAAGAGAGTGCAAGCCCTTGAACCCCAAGAGAGGAGAGAATATCAAGAAGCAGAGAGTGGTCGACAGTGTCAAGGGCTGAGGAGAGGTCAAGAAGGATGAGGATGGAGTAGTGACCTTTGCTTTTGGCAGTGAGCAGATCACTGGTGACTTTGGTGAGGGCAGTTTCAGTGGAGTGGTTACGGCAGATTCCTGATTGTAAGGGGTCAAATAAGTTGTTAGTGGATAAGTATTGTGCCAGTTCTGAGTTGACATGTTGTTCAAGAAGTTTGGAGGAGAAAGGGAGTAGTGGGGTTGGGGGCGGTAGCTGGAGAGGGCAGAGGGGTCGAGAGAGGGTTTCTTGATTATCAGAGTAATAACTGCATGTTTG
Organism: Gastrophryne carolinensis; assembly: GCA_027917425.1. Classification (NCBI taxonomy): domain Eukaryota; kingdom Metazoa; phylum Chordata; class Amphibia; order Anura; family Microhylidae; genus Gastrophryne; species Gastrophryne carolinensis. Next base: position 495,790,149 of record CM051236.1, read on the forward strand.
TAGGAGGAAGGAAAGGTACGAGTGGAGAGAGAAAGGTTGAATATAGAGGTTAAGGCTGGAGTGAGGGATGGAGACAGTTGAGGATGGAATAGGATCGAGGGAGCAGGTAGTCAGGTGGGCCCTAGAAATGAGAGAGGTTAGTCCAAGCTCAGTTATTGGAGTGAAGAAAGTAAGAGAGTGAGGCGGGGGGATTGTTTGAAGTGGTGAGGGATTCTGAGGGGCAAAGCCAAGTCGAATGTTGAACATTTTTTCTTTGAAGAATGTAGAAAATTCTTCTGCTGTTATTTGGGAGGTTGGAGGAGGAGGTGGTGGGCGGAGTAAGGAACTGAAAGTGTTGAAGAGTTGTTTGGGATTCCGGGCTTGTGCAGAAATCAGTGAAGAGAAATAAGCTTGCTTAGCAGATGAAAGGGCAGTCCTGAGTTCCTGAAGGGCTTGTTTATAGAATAGAAAGTCATGATTGGATTTGGTTTTCCTCCATTGCCGTTCAGCAGCTCGAGACAGCTGCTTCAATCTGGTTGTGCTTGCATTTAGCCAGGGTTGGGGGTTTTTGGTGCGGGGACGGCTATAGGTGAGGGGGGCGGCAGAGTCTAGAGCTGAGGAGAGAGTATTATGGTAATGTGATGATGCAGCGTCTATGTCCGTGAATAAGGTCAAGGTCTGTAGAGGTTGAAGAGAGGCAGATATGGACCGAAGATCTAGGTTTCTTAAGTCCCTGCGTTGAATTGTGGGTTTGTGTGGAGGGGGTTAGCAGGCATTGGAGAGAGCGTCATAGTAGGCAGATTATGGTCAGAGAGGGGGAGCAAAGAGGATGAGAGGTATGATACAGAGGAGGTCAATTGTGTGGCCGTCTTTGTGGGTGGGTGCAGTAGACCATTGCTTGAGTCTGAAAGATGAGGTTAGTGACAGTAGTCTTGTGGCAGCAGGGTTGCTAGTGTCAACAGGTATGTTGAAGTCACCCATGATGATTGCAGGGATGTTTGTGGACAGAAACTGAAGGAGCCAGGTAGAAAAGTGGTCGAAGAAAAGAGTAGTAGTTCCAGGAGGGCGGTAGATGACAGCCATTTTCTGGTTACAGGGAGAATATAAACGGACACAGTTAACTTCAAAAGATCAGAAGGATAGAGATGGCAAGGCAGGGAGTGGGTTAAAGGAGCAGAGTTCGGATAGAAGGATGCCCACACCCCCACCCTGTTTGTTGTTGGATCTGGGGGTGTGGCTGAGATGTAGTCCCCCATGTGAGAGGGCAGCGGGTGAAGCTGTGTCTGATGGGGTAAGCCATGTTTCTGTGAATCCCATGAAGGTAAAAGAGTTGGAGAGAAACAGGTCATGAATATAGGTGAGTTTATTGCGCACTGAGCGTGCACTGCACAGTGCGCAGGTGACTGTGGCGGGAAGGGGTGGGGAGGGAGTAAGATGAATCAGATTAGATGGGTTGCGTGTGTATCCACGTTTAAAATGGTTGGAGATTTTTGAATTTGATGAAAAATGAATAGTTCTGGAGGAGGGGGGTGGAGAGAGCGGGCCTGGATTAGGACTGATGTCACTGGCGGCAAGTAAGAGTAAAAGGAGAGAGAAGAGATGGTTGTGGCTTTTGAGGGTGGAATAATGTGTCTTGTACTTGGATATAGAGGGGGTGAGTGATTTTGCCAAAGAAAGGAATTCCTGTGCAGAGAAGTAGGAGGTTGAGAGCAGAGAGGGGGAGATATATAGGGACTTACCAGGAGCAGGGGGATACTGTGAGGCTAGGATTCTGAGGGTAAAAGGAAGTAGTTTGATGAGATAAAAGGTAATCATTTTAGTTGATGCTGGGCTAATCAGACAAGCAAAATCCGGTGCAGGTTTCCTTCCGGCTGAACTCAGGTTTGTTCTGGGAGGGCACAAAGTAATAAACCTTCAAATGGAATGTTGCTAGGTGCTGTGGGTCAGTGAACACACAAGGGGCAATATTGGTCAATTTAAGTTTAGCAGATAGTAACAGATGATAGTTTCACAAATATAGATATGGGCAGGGGAACCAGATGGGGCATTCAAAATAATCACATAACTCTTAAATAAGGCATATGCACAATTAAGATGACAAGGGAAAAATCAAGTTTTAAATAGTGATTCTGATGAGAGAAAGGCCGCAGGTCTTACACAGGCAGGAAAGGGTTAAACGTTGCAGATGGGATCAAAATGTTGAATGCATACCTGTGAATGAGAGAGAAGACATATCAGAATGAAGAAGGTGGTGATATGGAGGAAGAGTGGTGTGGTCCTGGGTCCATAGAGTGAATTCAGGTTAAATTCGCTGCAGACTTAGGCCCTTATTCATCAAGCGATAGCGCCAGGTAGTGTCTCACTAGCGCCAGGTAGCGCCAGCTATCGGCGGCTACCGACTCCAGAACGCCAGGCGGCGGACACAATCACGCATTTATCACGCTAAATGAGGCTAGCGCCGGCGAGAGCGTCAGCTAGCGCGGGATTCATCATGTAGCGGACTGCAACGAACAGCGCCGCAGCTAATCCCATCACAGCGCCAGGTATGACCTCTCGCTACCTGGCGCTCTTCAATGCATTTCAATGGAGCAATCTTTAAATATTCATAATTCATTGATATGAATGTTTTAAAAAAGGTAAAAAAAAAAAAAAAATAATTTGTGCATAATTGATATTACAGGTCTGATATTAATGTATTCATATTACAAAATGTTTAGAAAAACTTGTTTAATTTTATAATCAAAAAATATGGTTGTTTGGGGGTTAAAAACTACTTTTAAGCCATCGCCGCCAGCGCTCAGGGGTTTAAACAAGCATTTCACAGCGCGAGAATTTTTGGAGCGTGATTTGTTAATGAATATGCTGGGAGCCGTTCGCTATGACCATTCGCTGTCAGGCGCACCCATACAGCGCGGAACCTGTGAAACAGCGACTCCTAACCCCGTATTCAACATTACCGCACACCGACTGAGTCGCTGTCAACAAGCGAACAACGGCCAAGCACAGCGAATACTAGCGGGCGCAGTGAAAATCACGCTACTGGCGCTCATCTGTCGCTACCTGGCGCTATTAATGAATCGGCCTCCCCGAAGGATTCAGACTTGGAAAGGAGTCTAATGAATATGGAATCTCCAGGAACAAGGGCATGGTAAGATGGAACCTATGAAGATCTACCAGTGTAATTTTGGCGCCTCAACTTTCCGTTTACAGTTTACAGTGTAACCCCACTTTATGGAATCACAGGAGGTAGCTGAGGATAATGAAGATTAAACATAAGCATGGGGTGATGGTATAGTGATACCTTAGCAGACACAGACTCAACGGCAAAGCAGCAGTAAAAGAATCAGCTTGATGTATTGTTGCACTTACAATTACTTCAATAACACTTCCCGGTCAAATGCATAATTCACAGTATAAGGGCCAGATAATCTTGCCTCGCTCTAGGTCACAGGCACACTTGCTTTATAAGAACGTTTTAGCATATGGACTAGACAGTCCTGTATCCCTCTTAGGCACAGAATACACGCAAACTTGCTTCATCACAATTTTCAACACAATCATCATATCAATCATCTCAGGTAACCCAGCGTGATGAAGGGGATGAGGGGTACCACCCCACCTGACGGGACCCACCTCAGACAGTAACACTTTCAGGAATACTCAGGAATACTCTAGGGACCCATTAGCACAGGGGGACCAGTAGCCTTATGAATTTTTGGAGCTTCAATACCCGTGGCCCCAACACGGGCAGTTGGCCTGTCCCATGGAACTATCCCAGGAACACAGTTTACCCACTGGATGGATGACGACCCCAGTCGACTAGTGCCACCGCAGTACGGGGCAAGGGCAGGAGACTCACTCCTTATCGCTTCCCCAGATCAGCTTCTCCCAGCTCCGGTCCTTCCACTCGCTTCAGCATTTCCTCTGACCACAGAAGTGATTGGTAGACTCGCCCGGCATCTTACACAGGGTTTGGACTATGGCCAGACTAAAGTATGTTTCCTCGAGCTCTCCGTTAAATTATCTTTGTTCTTTATAATGTTGACTTCATTTTCTCTCCAAAAACCTCCCAATCAATCACAGCTCCTGTTTCCTGTTGTTCCCTAAATCTTCTGTGCCCTGAATCCTAACCCAAGATTCTCGAACAGAATTTATTTCTACTTCTCCATTTGTGGTCTTACACTACCATCTAGTCTCCAAAGTTGGGATGACAACTGCATTTTCATTTCAATGGATAACTCACAATATACTCCTTACCCACTTCTATGTCTGCATACAATCATCAATGATTACCCCACTGTTTTTAAGCAACCCCCTTTTTAAGCAATGTGTGTTGGCTTGATGTAGTGCTGTGTTCTACTGTGTTACACACGCACACATTATGCGCAAAAGTTAGTGAGCATGTATTGTGAGCAGTAGTTAGTGCACGTACGTTGTGCACAGATTAACATTTCTAGTGGCCCGATGTATCCTCTGCTTTACAGAATATACCTATTGTTCAGGGCAAGGGCATTCGCTCCGCTCAAAGAAATGATCCTGGTGGTGATTACTGATCAAAAATAATAAAGTTACTCATTACTTAGCTTGTAAGCAGGGCAGGGCAGATAATCATTTTTCGTTCCCTTGAATCATTCTGAGCTACCGGAAACCTTTGTAAAGTATAATAATACCTAGCTGGATCGTCCTATGGTGGCACATGTTTTATTATAAATTCCTAGCTCCATAATTATCCATGGCTCTAACCCCTTCATTGATTTTGCCACCAATCCCTTTCATTTGATCATCCTCCCAGCATCTTGGCTAAGATCAAGTGTACTAATGATCTGAATATCACAGACACCATGAAAATGGGGGATGGTGTTTGGAACCAGTAGCAGGGAGAAAATTGTCATTTGCTTCACCAAACCCTCTCTGACTTGATCCAGCTTTCCCTTATAAATCAGCACTTTAATAATCAGAATTTCCATGGACTACCAGTTAGCTTGAAGCCAACTGTGTCTGTGCCCCCCAGGAGTGGCACCCTGGAAGCCTAAAAATGACACTTTGTGCACAAATAAGGTAAGTCATAACTAGTGATGCACGACCCCAAACCGCGAAGTCCAGGTTCGTGCCAAACTTTGTGGGTTCTGGTCCCTGAACCCGAACACAGACTTCAGCCAGAAGTCTGTGTTCAGGTTCTGCATTTGGCCGAACAGTAAAGCTGGTGGATGCAGAGCAACCCATCAACCAGCTTTTAGCCCATAGCAACCACATTTATGCCCACTACCAGTTATTTATTTTATGTTATTATTTTAGGTACTTTCCCTACCCCATTTCTTGCAGGGCATTTGACCTGTTAATACCTCCATTTTGCGGCCCTTTACCCCTTACTACCCCCATTTTACAGCCATTTTTGGTTTACTAAGTTCGAGTCCCTATTGATTTTAATGGGGTTAGGGTTCGGTTTAGGTCAAGTTCAGGTACCCGAAATGAACTTTTGTTCGCCCGCACTTAGCGAACCCAAACTTCTACGGGTTTGGTTAACACTACTCATAACCTATTGCTACATTTGTAAATGATACTTTCGTGGCTTAGCCCTTTGACTGGACTGTGTGTTACTAGTCTTGATCCTTGTGGGTTGCACCCCAACAGTCTAGAAAAGAGATGTGTGGCCATCTGCAGCCTTACCCGCCAGCCTATAGTTCCCTATAGTGCAGGGTTACCCAACCTGAACCTCGGGAGCCACCTATTGTGTGACTCGCCAGTTCTTTGCTAGACCATAACACTAGAAGCGAACTGATGAGGCTGGGCCATTCACCACTCATGAGACTTCAGCTCCATATTGGAAAATGGAACACACTGATAGGTCACATCAGGTACAAAGGACCAAGTATAGCCTTTCAAATATACCATGTTCCCTGAACCCAAACAAAAAGTGGTAGGCCTATCATGGCTAGTTTTATTCAACCCAGAGTTTGGTCTGGAATGGATTATCAACACCAGAACCAGGACAGTGTGACAAGTGTGGGAGATGAAATGAAAAGGTCTCACAGCAGCAGCTCTCTGCAGGATCTACCATCGGACCAAAACCTTGATATGGAAACGCACAGGATAGGATTGAAAGCCACCAACCCTATTAACACAACTGAATCGGCCCCTTTGCCTCCTGCCAAGCCTAGAAAGGACTCGAACTTTACAGAAATATTCCATGCAAAGGGTTAAATTAGCCTGCTGTCTTCTCTCCATGCTGGATGTGAGAAGCTGCAACTTTCATTTGGCCTGCTTTACATTCTTGGTAAATCCTAGTGAACTCTTCTTTTTGCGGGGGCCTCCTCCATGCATTGTATGAGTCTAGGGTATGGGCGAACCCAAATCGCAAAGTTCGGGTTTGTACTAAATTTTGCGAGTTCGGGTTCCCAGACTCGAACACGGACTTGAGCCAGAAGTCTGTGTTGAAGTTCAGCATTCGGCTTGAACACAGAAAAGCTGGTTGATGGGCTGCTGACAAGCCCATCAACTAGCTTCACCTTAAAGCGGATCAGCAGTCAAAAGTGACTTAAACCAGACCAACACAACAAGCAGTGCTCATATGCATCCCTCCCCAGGGCAATTTAGATTGCTGCACATAAACAATCATTTATCTTTTTCTAACTCAGGCTGTAGTAAATTTTAGAAACAAAATGGCGTCTCATGCATCTGCAGGCCACCTGCAAACAGGAGGTGCTGCTGGGCTTCCTGTTACTGTGAATTGTCAGTTACTATGTCAGTGAATCCAGGCAGCAGAATGGCAGAGATGCTGGGAGAGGAACTCCAAAATGGCCACTACCTTTCTTTTCTAACTGTGCCAGGCTGTTGGTCCCGTTTAATTGTACAACTTACCTAAGCCCTGAAAACCCGTTCCCATCAGCAGTCAGCGTTCCTTCAAGTGGTCTCCGGCCAAAGCTAAAAAAGTTGGCCGCTGCTTCCGTAAGTGAGGACACTCCTAGTACTAGCACTGCCAGCTGGCACTAGGAGTGTCCCCACTCATGGGAGCAGCGGCCATCTTTTTGTGGCAGACAACGGGAATGGAACCATGGGGCTCGAGTCAGTTACAGCAGGCCCCCATGCCACATCTGCCACCCTCTTGATAGATGCCCCCATTTGCTTGGGTGGGTAAGAAGTGGGGAGGAGGTGATGGAGGGATCCCCAGAAGCAGAATCGCCCCCCAAGGTTTGGGCGCCTATTGATTTGTATGGGGCAATAAGCAAGTTCAATAGTGCTTTTCAGAAGATGTGTTGGTGAATAGAAGCCAAAGCCCCTGGCAGCAAGCAAGGGGGAAGCAGATGGCACTCTAACTTAATTTCGCTGTTGCTAATTGACTATTAGGCCATCTATTATTTGTAATACGCTGTCCCTGAGCGAGGCAACCTCTCATGTTGACAATCAGACTAGTGGCACGTGTGGGATTTGATTGGTCTGTTTGACCAAATATTGATTGCTTTGATGAGCAATGTAAAAAATCTGATCGTTCTGACCAATCCGGAAACCATCCCCTTTCTTGGCATCATGACTGCACCTAGTAGCACCTGGTACAAGGAGTCCCCTTCTTAAATGTTTCCTTTACCATAACACCTCCAGTGTGTTCATCCGTCTCATTTAGCTTATACATTTCCTAGACATTAGAGTCTCTTTGCAGCCCTCCCCCCATAACTGGCTACATCCCCTCCCCCCAGCCCTTGTTCTGCCCCTACAATGTCCCAGTATGTTGGCTGAGAGGAGCCTTACTCAACCACAGGGCCTCCATCTAGAAATGTCAGGCCCCTTCTAACAACAATGTATTGGTCCCCACTGTAAACCTATATGTGATAGCTTGGCTCCAGTTTGAACTGGGCTGTAGAGGTCACAGACCTAAAATTGGATGTACAGAGTTTGGGCCCTTCTGTAACCTAGATGTGATAGCTTGGCTCCAGTTTGAACTGGGCTGTAGAGGTCCCAGACTTAAAATTGGATGTACAGAGTTTGGGCCCTTCTGTAACCTATATGTGATAGCTTGGCTCCAGTTTGAACTGGGCTGTAGAGGTCCCAGACTTAAAATTGGATGTACAGAGTTTGGGCCCTTCTGTAACCTATATGTGATAGCTTGGCTCCAGTTTTAACTGGGCTGTAGAGGTCCCAGACTTAAAATTGGCTGTACAGAGTTTGGTCCCTTCTGTAACCTATATGTGATAGCTTGGTTCCAGTTTGAACTGGGCTATTGAGGCCACCGACTTAAAATTGGCTGTACAGAGTTTGGTCCCTTCTGTAACCTAGTTGTGATGGTTGGGCTCCAAGTTTGAACTGGGCTGTAGAGGTCCCAGACTTAAAATTGGCTGTACAGAGTTTGGTCCCTTCTGTAACCTAGTTGTGATGGTTGGGCTCCAAGTTTGAACTGGGCTGTAGAGGTCCCAGACTTAAAATTGGCTGTAAAGAGTTTGGTCCCTTCTGTAACCTAGATGTGATGGTTGGGCTCCTAGTTTGAACTGGGCTGTAGAGGTCCCAGACTTAAAATTGGATGTACAGAGTTTGGGCCCTTCTGTAACCTATATGTGATGGCTTGGCACCTAGTTTGAACTGGGCTGTAGAGGTCCCAGACTTAAAATTGGATGTAAAGAGTTTGGGCCCTTCTGTAACCTATATGTGATGGTTTGAACTAGTATTTAGATTAGATTATATAGGAAACAGAAGTTCAAAGAAGAGGTCTTGCCATTACATTATAGGTCATGGGGGCCAGAGACAATATATGTGGGGGTTAGGCTTCTAGTTTGAATTAGGTCCCAAGCCAAAACAGCCTGGAAGGCCAAACACCCTTCATCATCACCTGGCCAGGGTCCCCTCTTCACTACTAGGCCCATCAGGCCCCATATTGGAATCTTGGCTGTACAGTCATAAGGACTGCCCTGCTCACCCCTGCTATATTATCGAGCCCTACAATAGGAATGCTTCAGTACCATCACTTTAAATGGCCATTTCTGCCCCTGCCCATGATCTGTCAGCTTCAGCCAAGGAGCACACCCATTGGCCAGCCAAGAAGCATATTGGAGGCATGGCTCAGGATGTTGTGGGACAGTTATGGGTTGGCCAGGGGCAGTAAAATCCTAGGGTGCCCAAAGTGGGACTGACTGAAAAGTAGTCAGGGGTTCACATACTGGGGCACCCGAAATCAGGAGCTCCCAGTGGGAAGAATTTGGCCATCCTTGATGTCTTTACTCTGACTGATGCTCACTCCCGCGCCATGCCTATTGGGATGGCTGATGTGGGCATGCATCAGTTGGAGGGGAGTACTAGGTGGATAGATTGCCAGGTGACGCAGTTCTGCCTGGCTGGAAGCCTGAATTTAAGATTACTAATCGGGTCTATACCCCATGTGACCGCTGGCAGCCAATGGAGTTCATTGGGGAGGTGTCTGTGTTGTGATGCCTTGTGAACTGGCTAGAACAGGGGGTGCCTGGAAGTAGTGCTGCAGCTCCAGGAAGGAAGAAGGGTAAATATTAGTGCATGAGCTTACTAAGGATCAGGGCAGTTTTTAGGCTCAATAGCAATCGCTCAATTCTGCCCCCTTCTCACCTATTCTATAGTGCTGCCGCAGTCCCATACGGGTACATATGTGCCATGCTGTGCCTCTACCATAGCAGCAGGAAAAGCCCCCTTTCCAAGGGTGGAATGAGGCATCTGTCTTGAGGCCTGCATGACTAAAAGTAGCCCTGACTCATTTGCAGGCACCAGAATGGCTGGGATAAAGGCGCCCCCCAATGGCCTTGGTGCCCAGGGCGACCACCCTGCTCGCCCCCTTCCCCTAGAACTGGCCCTTCTAGGGATCTTTGAAGGGATTGGGCTAAGTGTAAAAACAAATAGTTGTTTACTTGGCTGCCATGCAAAGGATTCACCCTGCTGTGCTGTTGAATAAAGCTGTTGTTGTTGGGATTTAGTCCCTTCCCTGTAGTGCTTGGTGGTGCAGCTTCAGCTACTTCTGCAGATATGTGTGACCAAGTCCTCTGTTTTTGACCAGATTTAGAGACAGATTTTAGGTTGGTCTGCAAACTAACAGGGTTGAGTTCTGTGGCTCCTTTAAGACTTGTGCATCCTAATTGCCCTAACGAGCACCTTCCAGGTGTTATAAAATGGTCTGAGCGGCTGCCACCCCTCCTTTGTTTCTTTTGAATTTTTGCAAGCGCATGGGGTGTGGGGTCTAGGCTATACTTCCACCCCATGGGCTGCACTCGAGGTTTTAGGGCAACCACAGGTAAGCCTGCTCCCAATTTATCTATTGCATTGTATTTACCAAATGGGACTCTCATAGATTAGAGTTAGAACGGCACCTCACAGAGGCACCTTGGTGCTGGTGATGCAGCTTTAGCTACTTCTGCAGATGTGTGTGACCGATTCCTCTGTTTTTAACCAGATATAGAGACAGATTTTAGGTTGGTCTGCAAGCTAACAGGGTTGAGTGCTGTGGCTCCTTTAAGACTTTTGTGTCCCTTACCTGTAGCCCAGTCCCTGGATTTTATTTATTCATGACCACCTTCTTTTTAACACTGAAAGGTGAACCAGTCTCTTTCTTACATCAGAATGTGTGGGGCATACCACTGCTTGTGTGTGCAGGGGAGAATAGCTGCTTCTTGTTTTATTTGTCTTTCCCCTGCTTCTTTGTATATGTCCACCATTCATTGCAAAAAGGTGGTCATGCATTGAAATAATCAAGAAGGACTGCCTCTCAGCAAAAACAGCTTAATTCAGCAGCTCACCAGGATGAATCTTTTTCAGCAATTATTTGTTTTTACACTTAGCCTGGACAATCCTTGTAACTGGAAAGCTATCTCAAATTGGGATGCCTCTGGGGATGCCAGGGATGGGCAAAGAGGGACAGGTAATGTCACCGCCATTTAGATATAAAAAAAAACAGCAGACCTATCCCTCCTTATAGCGCGGTTTTCTGTGGCGATTCCTTTCCCCTTCATCCTTTTCCCATCCATCCAGTTTTCAACGCAGCTACTATTTTTAGATTTTATTAATTCGCAAACCGTAAAGCAATAAAAAAAACATGCCATCGCCATTTGATGTTGTGGCCTTTATTCAGAAAAAAAAAAAAAAACCTACAGGCTATCGCACCAATGAAAAAACGACAGTGGGGCTGGACCAGATAAAAAAAAAACACCTTTCGCCAGTCGCGTTCCCGGCATATGGCTTGCGGAAAGTTTTTTTTTTTTTGGTCCTCCGCCTTCTTCGCCATGGCCGCGCCGGGTTGCCTGGAAGCCGAACGCTGCGGTTGACGGAAGAAAAAAAAAAAAATCCAGCCACCCATGATAGGGTTAACCCTCGCCTCTTGCTCAGAGGGAGAGAGGAGGTTAGCACAGGGATCAATCTGATTAAAGCGGAGGAAGAGGAAAGATGCACTTGCCTGTCCACCGCCTGCCGGGATCTGGTGGTTGAAGGTTAGGTGCCGGGGGCTCCTTTTTCTTTTTTTTTTTTTGGACATTTTTTACAAAATTTTTAGAAGAGGAATTTTCTTTTTCTTTTTTTTTTTCTATTTTTAAAGAAAGGTCATGGGGATGTTACCTCTTTGTATCTACGGTTTTTTTCACCTGTGGACCTGACTCTGCAAAAATAATTTGAAAAAAAAAAAAAGGAAGAAGCTCTACTGCAATTTTTGCTGGCTGCCTCTCTGAACACACCTGGCTGGCAGCACCCGCCTCCCTCTCTGTCTGTCTGTCTGTCGGTGTGTGCGGGCAGACGGGAGAGACATAGGGACGGTCACAGCTGCCTTCAGTCACCTCGCGGCTGGCGGAGACCGGGAGGCGGCGGAGGGAGGACGGAGGAGCCCCGGGTAGGACCGACGGGAGCATGTGGATGCTGCTCGCCCTCTTCTTCCAGAGCATCATCGTACATGGTGAGTGGTACCCTGCCCGCATCCTGCCAGCATCCATCCTGCATCTCCCCTGCATCCATCCTGCATCCCTGCCCCATATCGTACATGGTGAGTGGCCGCTGGTACCCTGCCCGCATCTTGCCAGCATCCATCCTGCATCTCCCCTGCATCCATCCTGCATCCCGCCGGGGGATGCTCATTACCTACCTCCTCCCGCATCCCACCCATCCCCATGTACCGTGATTGCAGGTGGCCCCATCGGTGGGTGCTGCTAACCTGCACCTATTAGACGCGATAGTGGAGAGGATGTGTGTATGTGTGTTATGTCATTGGCTGCACACAGACCCCTCTGCCTGATGCCAGACGTATAACAGTATATTGCTGTGAATTGTCTGAGAAAGCATAAATAAGATATATTATATATGTAACATTTAAAGTAAGCAAAATTAGACGCAATAGGGGAGAGGAGTGTGTGTATATGTGTGTATGTATCATTGGCTGCACACAGACCCCTGTGCCTACTGCCTTACGTATAACAGTATATTGCTGTGAATTGTCTGAGAAAGCATAAATGAGATATATTATATTTAAATGTGACATTTAAAGTAAGCAAAATGTACCTTGTGTTGTGTATTACTGTATTCCAGCTCCAAGCTCCATTCTGCACCGCCCCCTAATATAGGTGCATAAAGGCATGCAAACATTTTAAGACTAAGGCTGCTACCAGGGCACCTGATGTGTATATATATATATATATATATATATATATATATATATTAGAATTTTTAGTAGAATATCTATCTATCTATCTATCTATCTATCTATCTATCTATGAGTTGTGTAGTTGTGTAGATAGGGATTGTTGGTGACGACAGACAACACACCTCCTGGGTGCATGTCACCCATACATACCTGTGTGTATGCATTGTGTGTGTCTGCGGGTACATGGGGTCTCTAGACTGAGGGTGGTGGGTGCGGTGTCTGCAGGTTGGGGATCTGGCTTTGGAAAGGTTGTCGTGGTTGTGTATGTGCAGAGGAGGTTGGTGGGTGCTGGGGTGTATAGCTGTAAATGTACACAAATGTATCAGTTCTAGGTATACAGTACATAGTTTTGGTTTCATATATGTAAGCACATGTGTAGTTACTGTAGGTGTGTTAAATATGTGTTGTGTGGATGTACTGTATAGCTGTGTGTGTGAGTATATATATATATATATATATATATATACACAACACACCTCTGAATATCTGTTCAGAGTTGTGCATGTGTGTATTTTTGTGTTATGTGTTATATGTGTATATGCAGCATTTGTGTCTGTGTGTATACAGTATGCGTGGATACAGTATGTGTGTGTGTGAATGCATGTTACTGTATATGTGTATATTCAGCATGTGTGTCTGTGTTATATGTGTATATTCAGTATGTATGTATATTTACAGTATTTGTGCCTGTGTGTTACGGTATATATGTATTTACAGTATGTGTCTGTCTGTGTGTTTTATGTATATATACAGTATATGTGTGTGTGCTTAGGTATATATATATATATTTTTTTTTAGTACCTTACATATTAATGCTGTGCCAGTTTGGTCAGCAGTAACCTCCAAAGTGTGTGTGTGTGTGTGTGTGTGTGTGTGTGTGTGTGTGTGTGTGTGTGTATATATATATATATTTAGTGCAATCTGTCTTGAACCCCAATCAACAGATTTACAAAGCCCGGAGGAGTTGTCCAGAGCAGCCAATCAGAGAACATCTTTTAAATGAATCCACAAATATTATTGGTTGCTGGGGAAAACTGCTTCAGTTAAGGCTCCTGATTTTTTTGCACCAGTCTTACTGGATTTTGCCCCACAATGTTTGGCCTTCTACATATGTATAGTATGATAGTATATTGCTTCGAATTGTGTGATGTAATATATATGTAGCTTAGATTTTCTTGTGTTTTATATTCCTGATAAAGAGCTCTGCGCCACCCCATAATATTGGTGAATATAGGAATGTATACATTTCAAAAGAGACTTTTAACAGGACTATATATATATATATATATATATATATATATATATATATATATATTTGAATTAGAATAGATATGTATGTACATGTGTGAATCTACCTATATCTATCTATATTGGCATTTCTATTAGGGAGAGTTGTGTAGATAGGGACTGCGGCGGTTTGGGGGATGGGTGGGTGTGGGGCATTATTGCAGGGGCAGATCTCATAGCGGGTCAGCAGCTATGGTCAGGGGCTGCTCATCTGCCTATACACTGCGGGGCTGAAGGCACTAATAAATCCCCCAGTGACGCCCATGGAAAAGCCATTAATTAGTCTCCTTCCGCCAGGCGCAGGAAAGGGTTAAGAATCCAGCTCCTCTTTATATCTGGAGGTCTGCTGATCTTTTTTTAGACCTGTCACCTGCAGCTGAAGCCGCCATAACGCATTGCAGGCGATGGGCCCTGGAGAGCAGGAGGCAAGGGCGAGCGCAATCCCCGCCATCGCAGCACATTGGCCCAAGGTTTTCCAGCATAGACCTTCTGTGTATGAAAAATGACAAGGAATCCTCACAGTGGCATCCCAAAACGTCACATTTATTGTTTGCATCTGGGACTTTATTGCCAACTGTAACAGGCTCATTTTTATGTTTTTTTAAATCTGATATTTAGGAAAAGGATGATCTGCTTTAAAAAGATCTGTGACTAAATCAAAACCATTTTATTGTTATTATTGATTTATTGTTATGAATGTAAAGATGTAATGTAATGATTAATGATTCATATTTTGTTTATTGGTAAAGATGCCCCCCACCCACCAACATCCACTGATGCCTACTGACCACTGCGTGGCAATACAGTGCACTACACGGGCTGCCCACATCCATGTGTCTGTGTATCCGAAATAAATCTATCTATCTATCTATCTATCTATCTATCTATCTATCTATCTATCATCAAACTATCTATTTATCCAATACATATTTATTCAACTATCTATCTATCTATCTATCTATCTATCTATCTATCTATCTATTATCTATCTATCTATCTATCTATCTATCTATCTATCATCTATATAGCCATCTATCTATCTTCTATCTATTCCACATCTATCTATCTATCTATCTATCTATCTATCTATCTATCATATATCTACCAACATTATATATATATATATATATATATATATATATATATATATATATATATATTTTTTTTTTATGAATCTATCGACCCATCCACCTATCTCCTATCTGTCTCCTACACTTTCCTACCTATTTATCTACCTATATGCCTGTCCAGCTTTCTATCTACAGATACTTATCTATTTGTCCAGCTATCCATATTTCCCTATTATCTATCTATCTATCTATCTATCTATCTATCTATCTATCTATCTATCTACCTATCTATCTATCCCTATTATCCATTTATCAATCAATGTATTTATTTATCTATCTATCTATCTATCTATCTATCTATTTATCTATCTATCTATCTATCTATCTATCTATCTATCTATCTATCTATCTATCTCTATCTATCTATCTATCTATCCATCCATTGCCTAGCCTTCTATTGATCTATCTATATATCTTTCCATGCATACTATAACTGTCTGGCTATCTGTTTGGTCTATCTGTCTGTCTGAATGTATCAATATATCTAGCTATCCATCCTCTCGAAATCGATATATCTATACATTCCATATCTATCTATCTATCTATCTATCTATCTATCTATCTATCTATCTCTCCATATCTTTCCATCGCCTATCTCACTTTTTCACAACCTGCGCTACACAAACCCCAGGGGGTACTTGACAGTGTTCAAGGGTGCACCCACAAGGGGGGGGTCTGAAGGATCTGGTATATTATTTTAACAGTAAAGCGTTATTCTTTCTTGCTACAAGGCCCATGACCTACTTATTTTTGGTATTATTAGTAATTGATCTCCTTCTTGGGGGCACTTGCTTGTTACTGCTTGTTGCTAGGGGGTACTTGGCTTTAAAAGGTTGAGAACCACTGCTCCATCTATCTGTCTATTTATGTATCTGTCTGTCTGTCTCATGCAATCAGTCTACTATACCCAACCCTTCTAAAATCAATGAAAGAAATCTCAGAAATGCTGTTGTAGCGGGTGTCTGTCCATGTGGGTGTGGGGTATTCGCGGTTAGTTGGCATATAATGTGTATACTGATGCTGTGTGCTGGGCATCTCCCCAGCTATGCACAGCCGACCCGGCAGCCTGTTATTGTGGATCATCCTTCATTTTCATAATCTGACATTTTAACCAGCTAATAGAGAAGCAGCTGATTGGCCAAAGCTGAGTGCTATCCCCAACATGCTACAAAAAGTAAGGAAGTCCTGCAATCTGCAGAGGCGGGGGCACTGGGTGGGCATCACAGTGACCCCATGGTATGTGGCTAACCCTGCCCAAAATCATGCAGTGCAGGAGGTGGGATTGTTAATGTTTAGACTGCTGACTTTAGGTCCACTTAAAATTGCACAAGGTGTTTTGGAAGGGAAGGGTGTAGGGAAGATGGCACGGTATTCCTTACATAGGGTAAATGGAATTGTGTGGTATAGGGGGCTTATTTCTTTGTCACTGCTGCCAGGCACAGCGAATATGAAGGATGTACACATTGTGGGTTTTGTGTATAGCAGGGGCACATTGTTTCTGTGTTGCCCTTGTAACATTTGTTTAACATTACACACTTGGCTTTCCCCCAGCATTAGGGGGTCATTCGGGGTCTGCGCCATGCCCAGTGAAGCTGGTGTCCTCAGTAGCCCGGTGGTATCATGGCTAATCAGGTTGCACGCAGGGCACACTTGTGTACACAAGTCATCTAACTGATTACACAAAGGCGTACATACTAAATAGGATTGCAGAGGATAATGTACAGCAGGCCTAAAGTGTGGAGGAGAGGCCTGGAGCAATGGCCGCAGCGTTCAATCTCCTTGGTAGATCTCCACTTGTTAAAAGCTAAACCATTAAATGGTTATGTACCATCTATGGACCCCCTTTCCACCTATACTGCCTGAGAGCCTCCCTCCCCTATTATATGACCCTGTGTACCACCCATACCAGGCAAGGTTCCCTCTATACTATAACTGTGACCCACCACCTACACTGTAAAAGGACTCCTTTATACAACCCTGTGTACCACCCATACCTTCTAGGTTCCCATCTAAACCACCCTGTGAGCAACCTATGTGGTACACAGGGCTGTATAGAAGGGACCTTGGATAGTATAGATGACATAGATGGGTCATAAGGTGGTATACAAGGGACCTAGGATGATAAGGGTGGAAAAAAAAGTTGGTATAATGTGTCCTATAGATGGTATGGGTGTTGTGGGTGGGTCATAGGGTCTAAAACCCATACTCTATAAGGACCACTCTCAACCACCCTGTGAGCCATCTATACTATATGGTACACAGAACTGTTTAAGGGGATCCTTAGACAGCATGGGTGATTTAGATGGATCATAGTGTGGAATACATGGGACCTTGAATGATATGGGTGGCACACAGGGGGGTCCCATGAACAGTATGGGTGAGTCATAGGGTGTTCCACACATGCCATCTAAAGACCCCTGTAAAGCACACTGTGTAACACAAAATGTAACATGACAACCTGTGTACCACCAATACCATACAGACCCTTAATATCCAGCCTGTGACCCACCTACTGTACACTGTAAAAGGACCCTCTTATACAATCCTGTGTAGCGCCCATACCGTCTGTGGACTTAACCACCTGTGAGCCACCCATACTGGAAAAAGACTCCCTCATAACACCATGTGCAGCACCCATATCATCTAAGGACCCATATATACTCTATGGCCCACCCATAACACTTATATGCTCTTTTACAGCACTGTATGTAACCTATGCATTGCAAGTTTCCCTCTAGGCAATCCTGTGGCAAACCTATACCCCCGTATAACTCACCCATATCAACCATATTGTAATTGGGTCACCTAATATGGCCACGTGTGCCATTCTGGTGTCTATGCTGCGCTGATAGTGGCCTTGACCACATTAAGGTCCATAATGTCAGGGTGATCCACCTCCTTATATGACAGCTATGTGCCCACCAGCCACCATACATCATGGGGGCAAGTCAATAATATTTACAGAGGATCTCCATGTCTAAAAATCTTTATTATCTTTCATATATATCTGCGCATTGAGTCTTTGGAGCTTTCAAAACTGAACTCAATATATAACCTTGTTGGGCAATAATCATTTTAGAATGGAAAGCCTCTCCAAATTTTAATGACTACCCAACTGAATTCTGAAATATTCAATTACATTTTGAATTGAATATGCAAAATACATTTGAAGCTGTCCAGTTGCTGCGCCTCGGCTTTTTACGAGGCTAATAGTAGACCGGGGCATCTTATTTGTTGGAAAAGTGGTCTCCTATTAGGGGGAATAGATTATGATCTTTCTCAATTAGAAAAAAACACTGCACACCCAGGACTGACCATGGAGTGTATTGATGTGTATATACCCACAGACTTCCTGCTCCACCCATCCTTTCTCACATTTACGCCCCTTACTGCAAAGTTCTGTCCGCTCTGGTGGAAGCATCTGGTTGGGGGGTGGAGGATGTTCATGTTTCAGGAGTTTATTTTGAACCTGTCAGGAAACTGAAACACATATGTGAGCACCAAAGCGCATCAATGCAAAAGAAGAGGCCGACCAAAACCTGGCTGAGAAAACCCACAGACCATCTTGAGTTGAGATTAAGCCCCATAACTCTTCTGCTACACAATAGACGGGTCACCATGATCTGCTTCTTTTTCTTCCCTGCTCCTCTAACGTAAATAGCCTTCCTCGTTATCGCAATTAATTAGAGGGACGACAAGTTTTGTGTTTTTGGGTGTCGTCTTTGTGGCATATTTTGTGTGGTATGGTTCTAGTTTAAGGTGGTGAGGTGCCCAGTTTAGCTGCAGAGTTGCTTTAAACGATCACAGCACTGAGAACTGACTTAGAACTTAAATTAAAACATTGACTAAGAACTTAGCTTAGAGAACTAATTTGAAACTTAACTTAGGGCCTTATTCATGAAGGGATAGCCTCAGGTAGCGTCTGGTTAATGAGAGGTAGCTACTGGTGAACACCGGACACGGCACGCAATTACACATTTATCAAGCAGAATCTGTTTAGCGACTGGGATAACGCCATGTAGCGTCTGATTCATCATTATCCCAGCCTCAGCGAACAGCGCCGGCGTTCAGCCTTGCACAGCGCCAGGTATGACCTCTCGCTACCTGACGCTCTGCCATACATTTCAATGGACGATCCGTTCCTTCTCTTTAAACTGTGTTTTTTTTTTTTTGTTTTTTTTTTAAATCTCAAATAATTCTGTGACTTCTCCTGGCATTAAATAAGCAGTTTTTTCCCATTTTTTTTATTTTTTATATATTTCTTCAGAAATGACATTAGAGGTCTGCCATTAAAGTGTTCATGTTACAATGTTGCTACAATGTAATTCCATATATTTTCGCTTTGTTACTAGTGGATAGATGCTGAAAAACAGACTTTAAACACACAGCCTCCTGCGCTCTGGGCTTCAAACAAGCATTTTTCAGCGCCAGAGATTTGTGAGGCTGTTTTTTTGCTGAATATGGTGTGAGTCGGTCGCTATGAGCAGTCGCTAACATGCGCTCCCATACAGCGCTGTACTGATCAAATAGCGACTCCTCACAATGTATTCAACATTACTGCACAGCGACTGAGTCCCTATGAAGTAGCGACCCACGGCCGAGCACAGTGACTATTAGCGGGCCCTCTGAAAATGCCTGCTACAGACGCTCATCTGTCGCTACCTGGCGTTAGTGATGAATCAGCCTGCCCGAGAGCTGACTTGGAACCATCGCCTTAACTATAGGGGTGTGGGCGTTGCGACCGCACTGGGGCCCATAAGGTCAGGGGCCCCATCATTGTTGCTCCTCCAACTTATTTACCATATTTGTGACGTATAACCCAACTTAGAGATCTGGCTTAGAACTTAACTTAGAAAACTAACATGGAAAGGGATACAGAAGACAAAGGCAATGGTACCATTGTGTTAAGCTTTGTTTGGCACCGTCTTAAACTGGTTTCCGATTTTACATTGAAGAAGAAATGGCCGAGATATCAAGGTTTACAATTCCACCTTTTGATTTATCTTTTGAAATATTTGGGTGTGGTCCGTGGCTCTGTGATACTGCACTATCATTAGCATAATGGGCGGGATCTGTAAGACAGGCATTCTCATCACCCTGGCTGTTCTCCCTCTCTCCCAGGGTCCACAGTCTGATGATGCGGAGCTTTAGACCACCAGCTTAGCCCTATGATTGGTGGTCTATGGCAAAAGGAATTCAGGGGGTGTGCCGCTACTCTTTGCCTTGCTTGTACTTTCAGAAGCAGCTGTGTTCTGACAGGAAGAGAGAGAGAGAGCAGCCATGATGAGGTGAGCTGCTGAATGCCTACAGAGTCCCTTTAAAGCGGATCAAAAGCCACTGAACTTGTGAAATACATTTGGCCAAAGCCCCTACCTCTACTCTGTACTTAGAGTGTAGAACTGAAAATTGATATTTTCACTTTTTTGTATTGTCCTAGAACACTGTTTTTTTGCCATTCCTCTCTGTAAGATGGCAGGCAATCAGTCATTGCATAGGTGTGACAATGACATCATTGACACACACAACAGTGAGAATGGAGAAGGGCATTACAACTAAAATAATTATCTGTAATTAGAGTGAAGCAGGAGCCGCAAAACTTGGCAAAAGTTACTCTTCATGGGCGGAGCAATTCAGGGGATGCTAGTTAAAAATGTGGATTTTGGTCCCCTTTAACTTAAACCGGACCTTCACCATCATTTAATGAAGAGCCCAAACCCTTAAAAAACTATTGCCCAGCATCTAAAATTAATATATTTTAAGGAAGGGGGTGGGCAAGTGCAGAGAGGTGAGTTAAAGCGGACCAACACCCAGGGGGGATTGGCCCAGGAATCTATGAGATCCCTCCCCGCGGGGCATCCGAAATCGGGATGTCCCGCGGGTTGAAACCCCCCAGGAAGCCCACAATCCTACCTTTTCCATGTTCCAGTGGCGCATGCGTGCCCACTGCCTCCCGCGCGTCCCTCTAGCAGGGTGCCTCCCTGTAAGAGGGACGCGCTCTGCTTGTCCGGCGCTGCCTCTCGCTTGTCCGCCGCGGGGATTGGCTGCAGCGGTCACGTGGGAGCAGGGTGGGTGAGTTTTCGGGGCTTTCTGGGGGGTTTCACACAGCGGGGCACCCCTGATCGGGGTGCCCCACCGAAGTGGACCAAAACCCAGGATAGTCAAAATCCTGGGTGTTGGTCCACTTTAAAGCTGTGCTTTGCACAGACAGAGCTGAGCTGAGGCCAGAAAAAGGTCAGCAATCCCAGAATGCAGAGCGGCATATTCAGAAGACACTTCCTGTCTGCAGGCAGACTGAAACTCCCCAGGCCGCCATCTTGGATGTTAAAAGGTTAACCCGCAACAGGTGCAGGTCGGATGATTTTTAATTTGGACAATCTGTATGTAGGGGGTGAGGGAAACATACAAAATAGAATATTATTCAGGGTGAAGGTCCACCTTAAACCGGACCTTCACCATGATTTAATGAAAAGCCCAAACTCTTAAAAAACGATTCCCCAGCATCTAAAATTAATATATTTTACATTTTTAGTCACTAACTTATTATTCTTTCCCCCACTGGGCTGCAACTCTGTTCGGGAATTTAGGATACGGGCGCCGCCATCTTGACTCAGAAGCATCACACTTACTGAGGAGAGGAGAGTGGGATAAGGTACAGGGGGGCAGGTTATAGCTGTGCTTTGCTCAGACAGAGCAGAGCTGGGGTCAGGGAAAGGTCAGCAGTCCCAGAATGCAGAGCAGCACAGTCACTTCCTGTTTGCAGGCACTTCCTGTTTGCAGGCTGCCTGATAAAATGGCGTCTTCCATAAGCCGCCATCTTGGATGTTTAAAGGCTCATAACATGCAGTAGATGCAGGTAGGATGATTTTTAATGTGAGCAATCTGTATGTACAGTGTGGGGGAAACATATAAGATAGACTCTTATTCAGAGTGAAGGTCCGCTTTAAAGTGGACCAACACCCAGGGGTGATCGACCCGGAAATCTATAAGATTCCCGGGCCGATCACCTCCCACCCCGCGGGACATCCGAGATCGGGATGTCCCGCGGGGTGAAACCCCCCAGAAACCCCAAAAACATCTTACCTGATCTGCCGCCGCGCCGAGAGTGACGCGCGGGAGGCGGCGGCGGAAGCGGCTTGGACGTTCCTGATCCCCGCCTGGACGTTGGCGGGGATTGGCTGCGGCGTTCACGTGGAAGCGTTGAGAGGTGAGTTTTTTGGGGTTTCTGGGGGGTTTCACACAGCGGGGCACCCCCGATCGGGGTGCCCCGCCAAAGTGGACCAAAACCCAGGATAGTCAAAATCCTGGGTGTTGGTCCACTTTAAGTGATTAGCTCTTAGCTTGGAGAACACAAGACACAGAGCTCTGACTTAACTATGTAACTATTTAATAGAGACATAATAGGCCAACTGTTAGATTTTTCAGATTTTACTAAAGACAGAAGGGTAAAAAACTCCAGTGATTGGTTATTGATGACAGGAAGTTTATGTAACAGAAAATCTATGGGTGTCATCGGGGCAGAAGGTTATGGCTGGCACAAAATATAAGCATCCTGTGCCCCTGACACCCCCAATATCACCTATAGCTGAACTTCCTTTGTGGTCATCCCCAATAAGAAGCAAACCTGTATCTCCATATACACAGCTGCCATTGTTTTAATTCTCATATGATCAAAAGCTTTGCCTTGAGTTTGTCTTTAACATCTCTTTCCTGCGTGATAAAGTAGATTGACTTTCTACCAGCAGCAAACACAGTGAAATATTTCTATTGTTCTATTGTGTTCCAGGATTGGGGTATTCATTTTTGGCTGTAGATTTAGTAGATGGCACAATGGGCAGGCAGAGAGAATGCCATGGCTCGTGCCCAGCTGACTGCGATACTCTAACTGTGACGTTACAGTAAGGCTGGTGCCAGGCCGTCACATTGGCAAGACGTAAAGCAGCGGGATATTAAGCATGAACGTCATTGCAGACCCCAGACCCACTGTGCCCTGTCCACTGAATGGGCCATGAAACCCCAGCACTTCTCCATCCTGCCATTTACAGGAGAATTTTATTGCAGTCAGTTATTTTTTATTGCGAAAAACACACAATGCAAATATAGCAGACAGAAATGATACATTACATAAATTGTTGTGCTTGCTTTAATAGAGGGCTATTAGGGCTAGGGCTAGGTGTATCCATAACATCCAGTAGGCAACCAAAATCATCATTGTTATTAGGTGGATAATGTACTAAAATGTGTCAAGCTCTCCACCAGTGGAAAACCAGAGTGTATGGGAATGTATGGGGACAGAAGGTGGTATGGGTGATATTAGGGTTGCCAGCAGGGCACTACAATCAGGACTTATGTTTGGGGCCCAGCCATGAAGGAAGGGCCGGCTGCTGCCCATGAAAGCAACCCTGCAGCAACTTCTACCTGAACTTCTCGAGGTCCTTTAATGCAGCTAGGGTTCCCACTGGCCACTGGCCTGGCAGTTCTGGTATTTGTTTCTTCACTGGCCACTGGCCTGGTGGTTCTGGTATTTGTTTCTTCACTGGCCACTGGCCTGGCGGTTCTGGTATTTGTTTCTTCACTGGCCACTGGCCTGGCAGTTCTGGTATTTGTTTCTTCACTGGCCACTGGCCTGGCAGTTCTGGTATTTGTTTTTTCACTGGCCACTGGCCTGGCGGTTCTGGTATTTTTTTCTTCACTGGCCACTGGCCTGGCAGTTCTGGTATTTGTTTCTTCACTGGCCACTGGCCTGGCAGTTCTGGTATTTGTTTCTTCACTGGCCACTGGCCTGGCGGTTCTGGTATTTGTTTCTTCACTGGCCTGGCAGTTCTGATATTTGTGTCTTCACTGCCCACTGGCCTGGCGGTTCTGGTATTTGTTTCTTCACTGGCCACTGGCCTGGCTGTTCTGGTATTTGTTTCTTCACTGGCCACTGGCCTGGCAGTTCTGGTATTTGTTTCTTCACTGGCCACTGGCCTGGCGGTTCTGGTATTTGTTTCTTCACTGGCCACTGGCCTGGCGGTTCTGGTATTTGTTTCTTCACTGGCCACTGGCCTGGCGGTTCTGGTATTTTTTTTTTTTACTGGTAATTTTAATTGCGGATATACTTTTCCCAACCTCATTTACCAGTAAAAACACATACCAGCAGGGCCTTTCCTCTTTGGACAGTACACCCTGTTTCCCTGAAAATAAGACAGATCTTATATTTATGTTTTGCTTCAAAAAAGGTGGTAGGGTTTATTTCAGGGGATGCCTTATTTTGCTTTTTCCCATAAGCGATAGATAGATAGATAGATAGATAGATAGATAGATAGATAGATGCAATAGATAGATGGACAGAGAGACAGATACACAGCTGGATAGAAAGATAGATAGATAGATAGATAGATAGATAGATAGATAGATAGATAGATAGATAGATAGATGGATAGCTAAATGTAATAGATAGATGGACAGAGAGACAGATAGATACACAGCTGGATAGAAAGCCTGCCCCCCATCCCTCCGCAGCAAGTGTTCCTAACTGGGGGGGGGGGGGGGGGGGGGCTAATCACCCCCATCCCTCTGCAGCCGGCACAGATGAGGGGGATCATCTGTACTAGGGATTATTTCCGGGGGTAGGGCTTATTTTATGGGATACATGGTAGTTGGAATTGGTGGGTTGCAGGGTGGTATAGATTGATCGAGGGATCAAAAAGGTACACAGGGGAGAATGACTGCCAAGAGACTACATTTCTGAGCCAAGTTAAAGTCCAACTTCAGCCAACATACACATTTTAGTGTAGTTTAGTTAGTGGTCACTAGGAAAGGATTGTTGGAGAGTGTGAATGCTGGGTGCAGCGGAGTCATAATCCAGATAGACATTAGCGGTGCAACAGGAACTGGCTTCACTGGAACATGAGTGCAGTAAAAGATACTCACCTTACATGGTACATAACACAGACAGGAAAAGAAAGTATAATAGAGCAACTGAATGCACAGGAAATACAATGCATCAGTAAAATGCGTAGAGAAACTACAGCTAAGTACTGGACACAGTGCCATCTAGTGTCGCAACTTGTCATAGCTGTAAACTGCAATAAAACTAGCAAAAGTTACTGTCAGCAAAGAACTTATTGTAGCATGTTTAACTACTGGGTCAAAGGTCTCATCGTAGTCCTCTCCATATTTTTGAGAATTTCTCTTGGCTCTGAGTCTTGCTTTGTATTGCTCCACTGTGCCATCTGCATTGTTCTTCACCTTAGTCCATTTACAACCTATGGCTTTCCTTCCAGGTGGTAGTTCTGTAAGTGTCCATGTTTTGGTGTCCTGCATGGATTTTATCTCTTCCTTTGCAGCCTTCTGAAAGAGATATGTCTTCCCAAGTTGCAAGTTCATTGGTACTGGGGCTTGCCTTGTATGAAAGACATACCGGTGGTTTACCTGCGCCATGGGCTCGACATTCTAGGGCGTTTCCAACAATGGTGCATCGCAAACAAGGGTGGCACAAGGGGAAGGACCAAAACTCTGGATAGTGAGAATACCAGGTTTTGGTCCACTTTAAAGTGGACCAACACCCAGGATTTTGACTATCCTGGGTTTTGGTCCATTGGGGGTGCCCCGCTGTGTGAAACCCCCCAGGAAGCCCCAAAAACTCACCACTCCCCGCTCCCACGTGACCGCTGCATCCAATCCCCGCCGTCGGACAAGCGGGAGGCAGCGACGGACAAGGGAGCGCGCCTGCCGCATCCTCCCGCGCGTCACTCTTACAGGGCGCACGTCCGCGCCGACTATTCACAAACGGCCGGCGCGGGTGCGCGTCCTGCTAGACGGACGCGCGGGAGGCGGTGGCAGGCACCGCTGGAACCAGGATCAGGTATGGATTTAGGGGTTTCGATCGGGGTGCCCCGCTGTCTTATAGATTCCCGGGCCGATCAGTGGAGGGTGTTGGTCCACTTTAAAGATGACAAAATCCTAACAATGCCCTGCAGCCAGGAATATTGCTTTTATACAGCCATACGTTTGTGTGTATTAACAACATAGAAATAAATGGATTCGGCATAACTGTGCCACACTGTGCCTGCTAAGCTGGCCAGCAAAGACCCATGGCATAGTCAGGCTCAGCAAAGCTCACTCACACCACTATATTAAAGAAAAAGAGGTGTTTACATGTGTGGAGTGACATTTCTATGTGTGTAGAGTAAATATCATACCATGCTAACCATGCTCATACCATGCTAAAAAATGTATAGATTTTTTAAAAAAAAGGTCTCTTAATAAAAAATATTTCTCTTCGTAAGCTCTAATAAAAAAAAAAGAATTTTGCTTCTTAATGAAATGAAATAGGCTTCATAGCCTCCCCATTGTGTCCCCCATCAGCTCAGTAAAAAGCTTAATGATACTACTGTGTCTTCTGTGGCTGGCAGTGCCTGACCTATACTGGACTTGAGCAGCCCAGTATAACTTAAAGGAGCAGTATCGCGAAATTTGCATTAAAAAAGATAAATAATTAAATAGCCACACAATAGTTTCTAACATGGGTATTAATAATGTGGCGATAGAAAAAGGAAAAAATATCTGCCTTTCTTTTAAATTGTATAATGACAATGGCTCAGTCCATTTACTGAATAGGGGGATCTGCTGGGTTGTATTTAGTGAGCTGCTTCATTTAGCCCACTGGTCTCCTAGCAACACTTTACCTCAGAGGCTGACACTGTAATCAGTGGTAACGGCTGTGTGTGTGTGAGGTGCTGCTTTTGTTATGAGACCAGGTGACTCAAATGTGTAAAATCTATACAAAATAAACTAAACTGACTGAAAACGACTGAAATTCTTCTTTGAATAACTGTGCAGGAAAATCTAAAGGTATTAAAGTGGAACAAAACCCTGAGTGGCCGACCCTGAAGTCTATAAGACCCGGCCATTGACCTTCCCCCTTGGGCATTCTAAATCAGGATGCCCCACTGTGTGAAACGACCCCTGGATAACCACAGATCCCCCCATGTTTCTGGCGCGCTCACGCAGATAGTCATTTAGACAGGCCGGGCGGCCAGGAAGGTTACTGCTCAGGCTCCCCATCTGCGTGCAAACAGAGCTGATTGGATGAGAGCCCACACATGCGCTGTGGGACAGGGAGAGGTACGTTTTCACAGGCGAACTTGGGGATTTCACATATCAGGGCATCCCAAGTCAGGATGCCCCTAGGGCACAAAACAAAACCAGATAGTGAAAATCCTGGGTTGGGCTTTGCTCAAAACACACAAAGCTGAAAGAAAGATCATATGGAAAAATGAAAAAGAAGAATATGAAAGAGAAAATGGTAAACTGAAAGATTCTGCAGCAGAGCCAACATGAAGGGAAAACTGTCAAAATCAGCTAAATGACTTCTAGAGCTTTTCTCTCTGTTTTAGATATATAAGTTCTGGCCAGACAATGTTGCAATGTTGTTATCTTATGCTGGACGACTGCCAGCACTGAACAGCTGATACTTTGTTACATTGTTTCACCCCTCTCCTCAGCATGGAACAGGCCAGAGTGTCGGGCTCCGACACTCAGCAGACATAAACATGAGCTATTAGTCTCCAGCTGCTCAACACACACATAATTTTTTTCTAAATTTGTAATTCTTACTCCAACACTTACCTACATTCAAAGTACCATTTAAATATAAGTCACCAAGAAAAATTCGCGATACTGCTCCTTTAAGTAAATCAGTGATTTGTAAGTCTCAGTCTAATGTTAAACCAGACCAACACCTTTACAAGAAAAAATACTCATATGCATCCCCAGGGCAATTCAGATTGCTGCACATAAAACCTTTTTGTAACTCCTACCATGGTAGATTTTCCCCACTAAGGGTGTCCTATGGACCTGCCCGTGGCCTGCAAAGAGGAAGTGCTGCTGGGTTTCATGCACTGTGTGGCTACAGTATGTTTATTAAGTCCAGGCAGAAGCATGTCTGGGATGTTGGGAAAGGAAGAAGCCTCCCTTGTGCTCCAAGTTGGCCGCGACCAGGAGAACATTGTTGAGGCGGCTTTTCATCTCTGAGTGGGTGCAGGAGCAAATATAAATGCTGACAATGATTCAGTATCATGCATGCAGAAGGAGCAAGCGATTTTTTTCCAGCTATGAGTGGGTGCAGAACAAATGTAAATGCTGACAGTGATTCAGTATCATGCATGCAGATGGAGCAAGCGAGTTTTCCAGCTATGAGTGGGTGCCGGAGCAAATGTAAATGCTGACAATGATTCAGTATCATGCATGCAGATGGAGCAAGTGAGTTTTTCCAGCTATGAGTGGGTGCAGGAGCAAATGTAAATGCTGACAATGATTAAGTATCATGCATTCAAATGGAGCAAGCAAGTTTTTCCAGCTCTGAGTGGGTGCAGGAGCAAATGTAAGTGCTGACAATGATTCAGTATCATGTATGCAGATGGAGCAAGCAAGTTTTTTTTGTGTAAGGCTGTTGGTCCAGTTTAAATATGCAGTACTACATCTACAGTCACACTGCACATGCAACACTAGAGGGAGAAATAAAACTGGAACTGCGTAAGAAGCGCATGTTGGCACAGTGGGCAGCATCCCTATGTGGCAAGAGGGTCACTACACAGAGATATAGACGTATAGAAATGGATGAAATGGAGAAGGTTCATCAAGCCGGGCACCAGGGAAATCTGTAGAAAATTCGAGCCATGCTCAGTGTATTGCTTCAGCATCTCTGCACATCCCAGCTAATCCCACATACACATATATCCTCCATTCTGTGGTGTCTCCAGCTGCTACCTGATGATATCCCGGGCTTTTGTTTCTGCAGTAAATTGATTACCTCGGCTGTCAGTCTCGTAAATATTTTAATGTAATCGCTTTGCGTTCGCCGTGTTCCACGTTTCATGTGTTGCGCTGCTGTTGCTGAGTGTTCTATTTCTAGCAACAACCAACTACATTTTTAGAGTCAAGTAAATGATGACCTCATGAAGGAGAGGCAGCTGGGTGTAAACAGTACAAAGTTCACTTTGGATGACATCTGACCTCTATACCTGGGTTGGTTACTGACCACAGAAGGTGACATCTGACCCCTGTACCTGGGTTGGTTACTGACCACAGAAGGTGACATCTGACCCCTGTACCTGGGTTGGTTACTGACCACAGAAGGTGACATCTGAGCTCTGTACCTGGGATGGTTACTGACCACAGAAGGTGACATCTGAGCTCTGTACCTGGGTTGGTTACTGACCACAGAAGGTGACATCTGAGTTCTGTACCTGGGATGGTTACTGACCACAGAAGGTGACATCTGAGCTCTGTACCTGGGTTGGTTACTGACCACAGAAGGTGACATCTGAGTTCTGTACCTGGGTTGGTTACTGACCACAGAAGGTGACATCTGAGCTCTGTACCTGGGATGGTTACTGACCACAGAAGGTAACATCTGACCCCTGTACCTGGGTTGGTTACTGACCACAGAAGGTGACATCTGAGCTCTGTACCTGGGATGGTTACTGACCACAGAAGGTGACATCTGACCTCTGTACCTGGATTGGTTACTAACCACAGAAGGTGACATCTAACCCCTGTACCTGGGATGGTTACTGACCACAGAAGGTGACATCTGACCTCTGTACCTGGGTTAGTTACTGACCACAGAAGGTGACATCTGAGCTCTGTACCTGGGATGGTTACTGACCACAGAAGGTTGCTTTGGATGATTTCTGACCTCTGTACCTGGGATGGTTACTGACCACAGAAGGTAACATCTGACCTCTGTACCTGGGTTGGTTACTGACCACAGAAGGTGACATCTGACCCCTGTACCTGGGTTGGTTACTGACCACAGAAGGGGACATCTGACCCCTGTACCTAGGTTGGTTACTGACCCCAGAAGGTTGCTTTGGATGACATCTGACCCCTGTACCTGGGATGGTTACTGACTACAGAAGGTGACATCTGACATCTGTACCTGGGTTGGTTACTGACCACAGAAGGTTGATTCAGTCATAGGTCTGCCAAGAGTCATAGGTGCTGCTACAGGGGGTGGGGTGGATGGCAGTTACAGGGGTAGTGGGTCTGCTGTCTGATCCTCTGTTTAATAAATCCTCAAAAATTATAACGTAGCACCAATGGGATCAGGTATGACCCAGACCCCTTTACATTTTTATAGCAGGGCCCGAGTCCCATGATTGGCTGCCCACCGGCCAATCGCGGGGCTCCATTCCCGGCTCTGGCTCATAGTAAAGGTGAGGATTATGGGCGTTCTGGTGGGCTATGTGCTGGGGAATCCAGCATTCTGGATGCCCCCACGAGCTTGTTTTTATTAGCTATCTGTGGGACCAACACTCGTTAAAGAAAAACGAATGTTGGTCCGGTTTAAGTCCCATGTAGCCTATAGCTGCTAGGTCGGGGCTGCAGGGCTTACCTCATTGTTAGACCCATATCCAGCGCCACCCAGCAGAACACCGCGCTCCTCTCGCTCATTGTGCAGTCTCTTCCTGGGTCCCTCAGGCGCAGTGACGCCCCCATTTATTGCTGCTAGTTTGGGGCCCTGCAGTCCTGCTCTAGCAGCTATGGGCTATGTGGGACTTAAACCGGACCTTCAGCATTATTTAATGAAAAACCCAAACCCTTAAAAAATGATTCCCCAGCATCTAAAGTTAATATATTTTAAGTTTTTAGTCACTTACATATTAATCTTTTCCCCACTGGGCTGCAACTCTGTTCAGGACTTTAGGATACGGGCGCCGCCATCTTGACTCACAAGCATCACACTTACTGAGAAGAGGAGAGCGGGATAAAGTACAGGGGGCAGGTTATAGCTTTGCTTTGCTCAGACAGAGCAGAGCTGGGGTCAGGAAAAGGTCAGCAATCCCAGAATGCAGAGCAGCACAGTCAGAAGTAACTTTCTGTTTGCAGGCTCCATGAGCCGCCATCTTGGATGTTTAAAGGCTCATAACATGCAGTAGATGCAGGTAGGATGATTTTTAATGTGAGCAATCTGTATGTACAGGGTGTGGGAAACATATAAGATAGGCTCTTATTCAGAGTGAAGGTCCGGATTAATGTGAGCAATCTGTATGTACAGGGTGTGGGAAACATATAAGATAGGCTCTTATTCAGAGTGAAGATCCGCTTTAAGGTGAGCATAGCGTTTTTTTGGGGCTGAAAATGACTTTAATCGTTTCAGAATTTAGAAAAATAGTTAAAAAATAGTGTTAAAAGGCAATTTTGCAGAAGCCACCACTGATTTCGATGCTCTTCCCTGAACAAACTTGAGTAAGCCGCTGTGTTTACCAGTTTTCATTGGTTAAACACAGGGGTTTGTAAAACAGGCCCTTAGGCCCCCCGAAAGCTGTGTTTAGGGGTACACCAACATTAAGTGTCTGACTGGTCTGGTATATTATTTGAACAGTGAAACCTTGTTCCTTCTTGCTTTAAAAGTACTACAAGCCCTGTGTGCTACTTATTTGGTACAATTTATACTCGATCACTCCCTCTGAGATACTTGGTTGTACCTTCTTGTTGGTAAGGAGTATCTGGCATTCAAAGGTTGAGAACCACTGCCCTAGAAGACTAAGGGGGTTATTCATCAAGGGATAGCGCCAGGTAGCGCCTCGTAGCGGCAGGCAGTGTCTGGTGAACGCCGGGCGCTGTACGCAATACCACATTTATGAAAGCGAATCTGTTGAGCGGCTCTAACAGCGCCATGTAGCGTCCGATGTATTATTACAGGCGGCTCAGTGTATAGCGCAGGAGCTCTATCTTCCAGAGCGCCAGGTATTACCTTTCGCTCAATGTCGCTCTCCCATACATTTCAATGGCCGTTCATTTGCTTGTGTTTAAACAGTTTGACTATTTTTTTTTTTTTGCTCCAATCATTGTGTGACGTCTCCTGGCTGCAAACAAACGCATGGCGCTACCTCTCGCTCCCTGCAGCGCTTTACTGGTGTTAGAGTGCCCAACATACATCACATTCATCAATGCCGGCCAAGTTACTACAGCGAATGAGGCGCTCTGTTACAGGGCCCTATACCCGCTTACAGCGTCTACTAGCGGTCGCTCTAAGAGCCGCTATACAGACGCTCATCTGCCGATACCTGGTGTTAGTAATGAATCAGCCTCCACTTCTAGCATTACTTTGGATAACAGAGGGAATCCTGCAGCAGATCTTAGCAGGTTGTCCATCCAAAATGCCCAACATTGAGCTAAATAACTCGTTTAGCGTTTTAGATTAACTGGCTGCTTAAAGTGGGCCAACACCCAGGGGGGATAATCTATAATCTATAAGATTCCCAGGCCGATCAGATCCCCCCAGGACGCCCAGAAACCTTACCTTATTCCCGTTCCAACGGTGCATGTGCGGGCCTCGGCCGCATCTCGCGTTTCCTTCTAGCAGGGCGCGCACCCGCGCCGGCTGTTTGTTAATGGCCGGCGCGGGTGCGCTCCCTGTTAGAAGGAAGCGCGAGACGCGGCCTCCAGCGCGCTCAGAGCCGCTGTGGTTGTCCGTCGCTTGTCCGTACAGTCCGTCCGATCGGGGTGCCCCGCGGAAGTGGACCCAAAACTCAGGATAGTGAAAATCCTGGGTGTTGGTCACTTTTAGAAGACCTTTAGCCAAGTGCAGCAGATGAGGCAGCTAAAAGTGACATGTATTTTAATAAACTTTCCAGTTATGAGAAGCAGGATACGGCCCGATTCTAATGCTCCTCTAGTAAGCTATGCTGGATCCTTTGATGCTGTCAGTCAGGTCGAGCAGCTGCTACGACTCAAACGCTGCCCAGTGATAATTACACAGGGATAATAATTATATCACTAC
This sequence comes from Gastrophryne carolinensis, assembly GCA_027917425.1. Taxonomy (NCBI): domain Eukaryota; kingdom Metazoa; phylum Chordata; class Amphibia; order Anura; family Microhylidae; genus Gastrophryne; species Gastrophryne carolinensis. The sequence goes on from CM051236.1 coordinate 495,822,940, forward strand.
CTGCAATTATCAGCCTAGCAAGAGCCCTTTGTCAAAGTGTTAATGATGTGTTAACAGAAAGCACGCTAAATAACTTATTGCATCCCCCCCCCCCCTTCAATCAGGACAGAAGGTATTTCGAAGATGAATAAGGATATACCCTCTTTTGGAATGTAAAATAAACATTTGTGTTAGGATTATGCCCCCAGATCTGTGATTTACTTATCAGCATGCTGTTTCCAAGTTTCCTATATTCCTGTGGCTCTGTGTTGCTAAAGTGGGAGCAGTTTTTCTGGCTATGAGTAAAAACTACTGGCTACATGTCCCAGAAACCTACCACGGTAACAGGTGAGCTCATTTGCAGCTCATGCAGCAGTAATGACCTCCACAGGTGAGAACGCGGCCTAGGTAACCCTATAGCTACTGGAACACAAGGTTGTGATCTGCTCAGCTATAAGTTGAATTACAATTCAGACGATTAGCAAGCCAGAGTAAGGAAGTCTCTGCTCTGTACATCGAAAGCAGCAGCTGGTACGTGGCTAATGTAAACACATTGTTGCTGGGGAAAACCGTTTTCTTTTAAGAGTTGCAAACAATTTACGTTAACAGATAAGCTCAGAGCCTTGAAGACACCTTTTTGGGGATTGCTACTTGACCTGGGCATTCCTGGAGGACACTCAGAGTTACACACTCAGGTGATGTGTATGCTTTCAAATTGATTGTTGTATTTTATATTTGAGTCTGCTTTTCCTTCTTTTTTTTTGCCACATTTTGTATTTTTAATATTACATTTGCACAGAAGCACTTATGCACCTTGGATTGATTGTAATATGAGCACTGAAGTATTATAAATATGGGATTGGATATGGGTAAAACTGGGATGCCCCTGGGAGTGTACGGTCTAGTTTTATATGTTTTTTAATTGTTTGTAATGTGATTTATGTGGGTAATTATTAATAAATAAATCTATGAATTCATGATATATATTTAGTTGATTTATTTATTGCTGTGGAGGGGGTGCGGTGGTTTGGAGCTATTTTGGGTGAACTGCTGGATTCACCATTAAAATACTAGGACACCTTTTTGGCACACAATAATGGAAACTTTTAAAAAAATGCAATCGAAAGTGGAATTACCCTTTAAAGTGGACCGAAAGCCAGGATTTTGACTGTCCCAGGTTTCGGTCCTTGCCCCTGGCGCATCCTGATTTGGGAACCAGGTCGCCCAAAGAGATTCACCTTTCCCTGGTCCTGCAGCGCATGGGTGCAGCCAATCAGGGCATCAGCTCCATTAGTCACTTTTGGCTAAAAATTGGCTAAGGGTTCAGCCTAATGCAGCCAATCGCGCCAATGGCTGCATCCCCGCTAGCCTCTAGCAGGGGGGCATGTCTGCGCTGGCTAATTACAAATGGCTAATGGTCAAGCGTAGTTCAGTCCGCGCATGCGTCATTGGATCGTGGATCAGGAAAGGTTTTACTGGGGACTCGCGGGGGGATTGGCACAGTGGGTCATCCCGAATCGGATTGCCGCTGGGAGAGGGAAAAAGGGGCCCGTGGAGTTGATTCCAGCAGGGGCATAGCTTGGGGGGAACAGGGGGGGCACTTGCCCCAGGTCTAGCAGGTCAGGGGGGCACCTAAGATGGGCCTGAGAACAAGTGGGGGGCACTATTTCGAGTCTTTGCCCCGGGTGACAGAAATCCAAGCTACTCCCCTGGATTCCAGGGCCACCTTAGGTGGGCTTTTGGTCCACTTTAAGCCTAGAAAGCTTATTCAACACCCTTCGAGAACACCTGTGTCGAAGATCTTTTATTCCTCCTAACTTAGAGAGTGTTTCTGCCTCAGTGCCCAATCAGGTGCAATGCATTTCATTTTAACAGTTGCAGTTTTGTTTTGCGGGAAAGATGCTCTTCACCCTTGGTATCATATATTTGTTGTATTCCAACCAATAGTTGGAAGCCAGTCACTACAATGGAACAGGCCCTGGCGCTGAAATAGCAAGGTCTGCAGAGGTGCCCATAAAACATTTGGACCCTTATCTATCGTGGAGGCTGATTCATTACTAGCGCCAGGTATCGGCAGATGAGCGTCTGTATAGCGGAGCTTAGAGCGACCGCTAGTAGACGCTGTAAGTGGGTATCGGGAGCTGTAACAGAGCGTCTCAGTCGCTGTAGTAACCTGGCCCGCATTGATAAATGAGTTGTATGTTGGGCGCTGCAGCGAGCGAAAGGTAGTGCCAGCTCAATGCGACCGACTCTCGGTGCTCCACACCATACTTATCAAAAAAGGACACACACACAGCGACGGTGCTCTAAATCTAGTCGCTGTAGCATAGAGCGCCAGACGCTGTGTGATTAAAGTCTGTTTTTGAACACATATCCACCAGTAACAAAGCAAAAACACATGGAGTGACATTGTTTTAACACTGTGACATTAACACTTTAGTGCCAGACCTGTAATGACAATTCTGCATAAAAATATAAAAAATTCCAAAAAGTTTATAAAAGTGTTTGTTTGCAGCCAGGAGACGTCACACAATGATCTGAGCAAAAAAAAAAAAAAAAATAGTCAAACACGTTGTTTAAACACAAGCAAATGAACGACCATTGAAATGTATGGGAGAGCGACAGTGAGTGAAAGGTAATACCTGGCGCTCTGGAAGCTAGAGCACCAGCACTATACGCTGAGACGCCTGTAATAATACATGTGACGCTACATGGCGCTGTTAAAGTTGATCACCAGATTCGCTTTCATAAATGTGGTTTTGCGTACAGCGCCCGGCGTTCACCAGGCGCTGCCTGCCACTACGAGGCACTTCCTGGCGCTATCCCTTCTTAAATTAGTTACTCCCTTAGTTACTCCCCTCCCTATATCTCATTTTTTTATACCTGTTTATTCAGAAATTACTACCAGAAATGTCATTTATTGAGATTTGCAATTTTCTCTAAGCCTCAGTTTTTGTGATCAGTGGACCAGGTTGCAATTTTCAGATTGGCTTTCTTTGATATTTTAGCTGGTGCTGAAACGCTATGGTAGCCATTTAAGTGTGTCAAGCCGCCTGCAGGGTTTTGACACATTCAGCGGGTAAACAGGGACGGGAGAGAAGCCTGTTTGAAGGAGGGGGGGATGGTGGCCTGGTAAAAGCTTTTGGGATTGCTCAGTGTGTTCTGTAACCCTTTGCTCTCTGCAGCATCAATAATACGCTGGCAGCCTTGGCTTCCATCTTGCACGCTCATGCCATTTTTAATTGGTTTCTTGTGAAGGTCACCTTTTGTGGAAGTGACATTGCAGAATATGGCCGGCCTGTCTGGGCACATTTTTCTTTTTGTCACATAATGCAATCTGACAAATGAATCTTTCTGGTGGTGGGATGGAAAATTAACTTGTTAGTGGCTCTATCCAGGCTGTGACTAAAGCAGACCGTATATAGTAGCCAGATATTTCCCATCCGGGCTTCCCCCTGGCATCAGTAGTGGTCATTTTACTCCTTACATAAAGCTTGAATCGTGTCTGTGATGGTCGATCTGACAGTATCATTAACTCACCGACATTCACTCTCGAAAAATGTCTGCTCATTATGGTTTCACTGGTTAGTGATGCCATTTTTAACTTGACCTTTGATCATAGATCTATTTAACCTTTGATTACAATTGACTCAAAAGTATACTTCAAATCGCCTAAGCTTGTTTGATCAAATTGATTGCTTAATAAAGAACCTTTAAGGACGTATCTAAATCGGGGAAATATATATGTTACTTATGGGAATCTGAACATATACCTGACATTTGGGGTTCCAAACTTCTCCGGACCTAGAGGGAAGGAGAGGCTGCACCATACTTGGTTTGCTGAGCCCCCAGGGGCTGGCTCTTCCGAAAAGGGGAACACTGAACAGGGAGAAATGATGGCCACATTTACCCCCCATAGCACTTCAGGATCAGGACACACAAAACAAAAAATAGACAAACTAGTCCAAAGCCAAGCTAGGCCCTTTCTTGGTGGCATTTGTATTTACCTTGTAAGGAAACTACCCAAGTATGTCTTTACTTATTACAAATATAAAAGACTGAGAGATCCCTCTACTTGAAACCTGTGCACTGCCACTGACGAAGCTCCGGTGGACGGAGCGAAACGCGCGTCGGCCCCACCGCGCCCACGTCCCTCCACCGCTAGTTCTGCCTCGGCTGCACGCTTTCTGTGCATAAAGGGCTATTGTGCAATATACGCAAGTCCGGGAATCTCGATCAAGCCATCCATAAGCTAAGTAACACTGGAGCAGTATACAAGCAATTGAGCGTGTGCTTACAGCTAAGTCCTGGAAACTTGTTGAACTGCATTTAAGTATATCACAGACTGAAGGTCTGGGACATTGGACATTACAAAGCTTGCATGGCAATACCTGCAGTAAAAGGTCCATTACATACAATGTGAGGCGACAGCAATTTCCCAATCTGGGACCTAACACTCAGTACTGAGTTAAATGTGATCTTATGGCCGGCTTTAGCAGTGCAATGATGCGGTTTGGATGGATGCGTGGTGTGTATGGGTGTACAGGGGGGGGGGGCGTAAATTTTAGCACACATTTGTATGTTTTTTATCTGGATTATGGGTTATGTATTTAGTGCCAGGGTTTGTGCAATATACCAATACATCTCTAAGAGTGTTTGCATTTAGTGCCAGTCCCACATTTAACCATTTCTTTGGTGTTTATTTTGGAGTATGTCTTTACTTATTAGGGGTTCAAGTCCGCCTTCTCCATTTAACAAGATGCCCTCGCCATTGTGTGCGTGACCTCATGGAGGTGGGTGTTGAATGGATTTTTGTGTGAGTGGACAGGTCTAACTTTGATTGTTTGCCACAAAGAGACACAGTTATTTTTCGGTGTTTTCATTCTCCCAAAATTCTCTTTGATTTTCTGAAAATGCCATAGAGAACCATTATCCTCGTCGGAGCTCGCCCGTCCTGCTGATCCGCACACATGTTTCTCAAGCTGATGCATTACTTTGTGGAAAATGCAGAGTAGAAAATTAATGCATACTTCATCAAGCCAGCCAAGGCGCTCGGCAAATCTGCCATCGTGCTGCTCCACCCTGGGATAAAAAAAGGCAGCGTCAGCATTGCCGAACTGCTAAATTCCACCACTTCTGCCATTATGAATGCAAGTGGTGTCTCCCTTCGTTTATTGCGCTATAATTTATGCACATAAATCGTGAGAAAAAAAATCTGTAAATCATCTTTTCATTTCCAAGATTCAGTAAAGTGACTATATGGCTTTCCCACTTTGAATGCAGTTGCAGTCTTGCTGCAGTTCATCTCTTATGTTTAAAGCAGCACTCCAGCATTAATACAGCTATAGAAAGTAATAGGCAGCTTTTGTTAGACTCCCCTCTTTCCAGTGCCTGGATCCAGTGACACTTGATCCTTGGGGCTAATGGTGGTGCTCAAACACATTTCCTAGGAGAAGACAATGACCAAGTTTCAGGGTTGATCATGAACTATGGCTCAGGAGGGAGGTGAAGATATCAATAGGTGCCATGGGGTGTCTATATGCTAATATCGCTTCCAGTTTGATAGCTCTACCAACATCCCAGTTGAGCTTTAATCTCACCTGTGAATATGTGTAACATACCCTGTAAAGGTCAAAGGGGAAACTATTCAATCCTTCCTGGTGAACAATACATCTTTGTTTAGCAGCTTACATTTTCGGAGCTCGATCAATCCAATCAAAACTACAATAGTTTGGCCAGTGTCTGGTGGCATGCAGCTTTAGTGATTTTTTGCAGACGTAAAGGGGATCTACACCTAAAACCTACAGGAAAGGTGCCTAGATCTCACCCACGAATCATAAACACATACTGTACACCACTTGTTACTCAAAGAAGACCATGGTTTGCCATGCCATTGTAATAGCCCCTAGGAGGCCAGACAGTGGTGTCTGGAAGGTGGAACCTTATTTTTTTACTTTGGTCACTTACATTCATAGATCAGAATGATCATTTAGCAGCATGATCAGGAGCAGTGGATGGGAAGCTGTGAAAAGAAGTTTATTCTACACTGTTTTACTAGTGTTACTGTACAGTTTCAATCGTATAACGGAAGAAGACCAAGGCAAATGTGTAAAAATACCATTTAGTTTTCTTTTGAACATTCTCAAGTCATAAATGGTTGATTGATTTGGCAGATTTGTACTTGTGTTAGGCTTAGCGAGACTTTGCCTGCATCCTCCACCAAATGTCCAACAAAATGCAGGGAAAATATACTGTATGGCACTTCTGGGCCCACAAGACTGACTGCTTTCAGCTTTATTACTCTTGAAGATAGACAGATCTATATACTTGTACTACTTAGGACCCCATTACTACTTAGCTATGGGGTGGGACTGATCTTACCTTACCTCAGGATCCCATATAAGCCACAGGGGCTGCTGTGCTGGTAGCTACACCAATGCTCCTACAGAAAAGACCATTTAGTTTTCTTTTGGACATTCTCAAGTCATAAATGGTTGATTGATTTGGCAGATTTGTACTTGTGTTAGGCTTAGCGAGACTTTGCCTGCATCCTCCACCAAATGTCCAACAAAATACAGGGAAAATATATTGTATGGCACTTCTGGGTCCACAAGACTGACTGCTTTCAGCTTTATTACTCTTGAAGATAGACAGATCTATATACTTGTACTACTTAGCACCCCATTACTACTTAGCTATGGGGTGGGACTGATCTTACCTTACCTCAGGATCCCATATAAGCCGCAGGGGCTGCTGTGCTGGTAGCTACACCAATGCTCCTACAGAAAAGACCATTTAGTTTTCTTTTGGACATTCTCAAGTCATAAATGGATGATTGATTTGGCAGATTTGTACTTGTGTTAGGCTTAGCGAGACTTTGCCTTCATCCTCCACCAAATGTCCAACAAAATGCATGGAAAATATATTGTATGGCACTTCTGGGTCCACAAGACTGACTGCTTTCAGCTTTATTACTCTTGAAGATAGACAGATCTATATACTTGTACTACTTAGGACCCCATTACTACTTAGCTATGGGGTGGGACTGGTCTTACCTTACCTCAGGATCCCATATAAGCCACAGAGGCTGCTGTGCTGGTAGCTACACCAATGCTCCTACAGAAAAGACACTCTAGGAAATATATATCGCCTTTTTTGGACCCTTTTATTTGCTTCAGTTGGGTATACAGCCACCCTTCTGGGGTTGCCCTCAACATTATTGTTCCTGCATCTGCATTGCTATTTTAAAGTGAGTCTGTCTACTTGTACTAATTAGAACTTCATTACCACTTAGCAATGTGGTGGGACTAAACTCCTTACCTCTGGGTTCCTATAGAAGCTGTGGTTTTGGTAGCTATGCCAGTGCTCTTACAGCAGATATACCCTAGAAAAAATAAATAATCTTTTTTTGCCCCCCATTGCGTGCTTCAGTTGTGTATACAGCCGTCCTTCTGGAGTTGCCCTCAACAGTAATGTTCCTACATGTGCATCGCTATTTTATAGTGGGCAAAGGGGCATGGCCTAAATTAAACATATAGTCCATGACGCAAGGTTTAGTGATGAGGTTTAATTGGTTTGTGCATGAAATTTCCCTTTACCACAAATATTGACTGAGCAATAAAGATAAATGTATTAGTTAATGAAATGTGCGGCTGCCTATAAACCATCTGTTGTCTCTGGACGTTTGTTGAAAGCCCTTCTTATTGTCTTGCTTTCCCCATGGGGTTTCCAGCCTAAGAAGGACCACAACCTCCTCCAGGATCTGTGCCAACACAGCCCTGTTTATGGCTTCCTCTCTTTAACCACAAACTCAGGTTTTATCAGCATCAATATGTTTTTTTTTTCTGGCTGGCCAATACCCCTTCTGTTTTATTATAACTATTGTTATTATTTTATCTATATACCTTACCCATCCCAATCTGAGGATGCTTATGTATGCTGACACAGGGCTGCCATCAGTAGTTTCTTGACCCTTGTCCCTCCTTTATGGCTATCCATCTTTCCAGCTGTAACAGGGGCAGGCTGATTCTTTACTAGCGCCAGCTATCGGCAGATGAGCGTCTGTACAGAGTCACTAAGAGCGACCGCTAGTAGACGCTGTGATCGGCTATCGGGCACTGTAACAGAGTGCCCCAGTCGTTGTAGTAACCTCGCCGGCATTGATGAATGAGATGTATGTTGAGCGTTCTAACACCAGTACAGCGCTGCAGGGAGCGAGAGGTAGCACCAGCTCATTGCGACTGACCCTCAGCGACTCACACCATATTCAACAAAAAAGCAGACTCACAGAGCATAGGCGCTCTGCATCTGGTCGCTATGGCATAGAGCGCCAGACTGTGTGATTAAAGTCTGTTTTTGAACACATATCCACCAGTAACAAAGCGAACACATGGAATGACATTGCTGTAACATTGTGACATTAATACTTTAATGCCAGACCTGTAATAATAATAATGTAATAATAATGTAACCTGTAATAACAATTCTGCATAAAAAAATAAAAAAAGCTTTCAAAAATGACTCTTTCTAGGCCAGAAGAGGTCACACAATTATTTGAGAGAAAAAAAAATTAAACACAAAAAACTCTGTTTAAACAGAGGAAAAGGAACATCCACTGAAATGTATGGGAGAGCGACAGGTAGCAACAGGTAATAAATACCCTGCACTCTAGAAGCCAGAGCTCCGGTGCTATACGCTGAGCTGCCTGTAATGATGAATCAGACGCTACATGGCGCTGTTAGAGTCGCTCACCAGAATTGCCTTCATAAATGTGGTTTTGCGTACAGCGCCCCACGTTCAACAGGCGCTGCCTGCTGCTTACAAGGCACTACCTGCAGCTATCCCTTGATGAATAAACCCCTAGGTTGGCATCTTTTATGCCCCTCATACCATGCTGATCCCCTTCTTTTATGATGATTGCATTTTATTTGCATGGCGGGGCTTCATACAGGATTTAAGCTAATACTGGTCTGATGGCCTTCTAATGGAGGAACATGCCATGAACTATCCTTAAGGGTTCTACCTGCCAATAGGCTCAGAAAGTGGAGCTGGTAGGTCAGGAAAGGACCTGGATATCTTTTTGGGCTGGACAATGATAGAGCAGAATCAAGAGTGTGGAGGCTACCCTGGTCTTCACAAGTGATGGAAGTGTCAAATGAAAGCCAGCACTCCCCATTACCAGATTTGCTTGTATTGTCCCAAAAATATATACATGCAGTATTCAAATTGCATCCACTAGTTTGCGCCAATATGCATCCATACGTCCAACGTTTCGGAGTGTTGATACCCCTTCATCAGGGACACACAAGAACGGGGAGGCCGATTCATCAATAGCGCCAGGTAGCGACAGATGAGCGACTGTAGCGTGATTTTTTCAGCGCCAGCCAGTATTCGCTGTGCTTGGCCGGCGTTAGCTTGATGACAGCGACTCAGTCGGTGTGCGGTAATGTTGAATACGGGCTGGGGGGGTCGCTGTTTCACAGGTCCAGCGTTGTATGTGAGCGCCTGACAACGAATGGCCAGAGCGAACGGCTAGCTTCATATTCATCAAAAAATCACGCTCCGAATGTGCTGTCGCTGTCCATTCCTTGTTTAAACCCCAGAGCGCTGGCGGCGATGTGTATTAACTAGTTTTTAACCCCTAAACAACCATATTTTTTTAATGTAACATTATACATGTTTTTAGAATCATTTTGTAATATGAATACATTAATCTCAGACCTGTTAGATCAATTCTGCACATATTTTTTTTTTTTTTTTTTTGACTTAAAAAAAAATCCTAACATTGCAGAAGTGGTCTCCGATTTTTTGACATTAAAAAAAAAATTTAAAAAAATACCAATTAATTATGATTAATTATAGCTTGCTCCATTGAAATGCATTGGACATCGCCAGGGAGCGACAGCTCATACCTGGCGCTGTGAGGGAATTTGCAGCGGCGCTGTTCGGTCCAGGCAGCTTCATGATGAATGCCGCGCTAGCCGTCGCTCTCGCCGGCGCTAGCCTCATTTTGCTTGATAAATGCGTCATTGTGACCGCCGCGGGCGGACTTGAGTCGGTAGTCGCCGTTAGCTGCCGCTACCTGGCGCTCGTCAGACACTACCTGGCGCTATCGCTTGATGAATAAGGGCAAAAGTCAAGTCAAACCTGTAAAGGTCGCCAAAATCATGCCTGACATCATCAATGACGTCAGGAGGTCAGTGTCCAATCAGCAGGCGGGATATTGGCGACCTTTACAGGTCAAATAGTAAGTGGAATGTGTTAATCTGCTTGACTTTGTTCTTGTGTGTCCCTGATGAAGGGGTGTCAACACCCCGAAACGTTGGACGTATGGATGCATATTGGCACAAACTAGTGGACGCAATTTGAATGCTGCATGTATATATTTTTGGGACAATACAAGCAAATCTGGTAATGAGGAGTGCTGGCTTTCATTTGACATATGTTATGCGGCGCCACCGCTAGCCATTGCACCCAACCATATTGATTTGGGTAAGAGTGCCTCTGCCATTACACATTCAAGCGATGGAAGTGATGGTGGGTATAGACTGGGCTGCATGAATCTTAGAGGCTGATTTATTAATAGCGCCAGGTAGCGACAGTTGAGCGACTGTAGCGGTATTTTCACAGCGCCCGCTAGTAGTCGCTGTGCTTGGCCGTTGTTCGGTTGTTGACAGCGACTCAGTCGGTGTGCAGTAATGTTGAATTCAAGGCGACGAGTCGCTATTTAACAGGTTCTGCGATGTATGGGTGCGCATGATAGCAACTGGTCAGAGCGACCGGCTCCCACCATATTCATCAAAAAATCAGGCTCTAAAAATTCAAGCGCTGTGAAATGCATGTTTAAACCCCAGAGCGCTGGAGGCGATGTGTTAAAAAACTACTTTTAACCCCCAAACCACCATATTTCTGGAAACCAAAAAAAAAAAAAAAATTTTAAAAGAATTTAGTACTATGAATACAATAATATCAGACCTGTAATATCAATTCTGCACAAATTTTTTTTTTTTTTTTTAACTTCAAAAAATTATCTAACATGGCAGAAGTGGTCACAGAATTTTCCACATTTAAAAAAAAAAAAAAAAAAAACATTAATAACAATGAATTATTAATATTTAAAGATTGTTCCATTGAAATGCATTGGAGAGCGCCAGGTAGCGAGAGGTCATACCTGTCGCTGTTCAAGGTCGGACGCTGGCGCTGTGGGCTGAGGCTGGAATAATGATGAATAAGTCGCTATATGGCGCTATCTCAGTTGCTAAGCAGGATCGGCTTGATAAATGTGTGATTGTGGTTGGGAGCCGGCGTTCTCGTGGCGGGGCCTGTCATTACCGCCCGCTCACCAGTCGCTACCTGTCGCTATTCCTTCATAAATAAGGGCCTTCTTTTTCTATAGTCATCCTTTATGCTTAGTTTTCGTTTAGGTACCATTCACATCTGTTGATGTGTGTGTGTTTTTTTTAACGTCAGACTGCGGGGAGGGACTCGCGTTGCCATTGGAGGAGCTAATGCGGCTTCAGCTTTGCGTCCCCCGGGGAGCTCCTCCACCTGATGCCTCACACCGATGTGCACTGAAGTGTCAGTTGGAGGGCAGATTCGGCACACGGCGTCCCACTGGATGCCTTCACGTGCCAGTGATTTTTCCTGATGCCCTCCTTTCTATAGGGAAGTCGCAGAATGTTATTTAATGTCTTTTGGGGCTTTTTGGTTTTTAAGCCAAAAAAAAGAAAAAAAGAGAAAAAAAAATCCAGCCCAATGCAGGAACATAAACTATTTGATGGAAGCCGTTTTGCAGCTTATGACACTCATTTACAGCCATTTAAGCCGTAATGGGACGTGTTTTACGGGTCCAATAAGCAGTAAGTGCAGCTTTTCATGTTCAATTTATTTCTCAAAATTATATATTTGTAATGTAAGCAAAAAAGGAGCGTGTAGCGCAAAATGAAGAGCGGCCGGGGGTGGAGAACTTACGCTGCGCTCCTATTCCTGGGGGGAACTAGCCGACCGCTGTGACTGTGTCAGCAGAGCTAGCACTTAATTAGGCTTACAGGGGGCGGACCTCTTAAACAAATGCAAATGGCGTCATTGGTTGTCAGTTGCTCACATAGTACAGCTCTCTGCGCCGTGTGGTTATGGATTGTCAATAATTAGATCCTTTCAAGCCTTTTAACCCTAAAATAAGACAGCGCTGCCTCCTTTGCATGCCAGCAATCCAAATTGTAATCATTTCCAGGCCTGGACTGATCCGCCAGGTTACCAGGGAATCTCCCTGTGGGCCCATAACTCTAAACGTGTTTGTGTGCTATGTGATAATATTTATAGTACTAGCCATTTTCCAATAGGTAATGCTGGATGTTGCTGTTCTATGGCAGAAGAGCCCATCTTATCCACTCACACACAGGCTTAAACCAGAACATCCATTTTCATAAAAATCGTGATTCCCCCATGCACTTTAACCCTGTAAAACCAGAATAATCGTACCTCATCTACATTTCTTCGGTCCCCTGGCAAAAATGAGCGCTGCGATTGGTGGCCACAGTCACCTGGTCCGTAGTCCTCTCCCGGGTATCTGGCCAACTGCTACCACGTGACCATGGTGGCCAATTGCAGCGATCAAGGAGAAAGGTAAGATTTCTTGGGTTTAACGGGGTAAATGCGCAAGTAGGGCACTGGCATTTGGGATGCCCCCTTTTGCTAAAAAAAACAATCTTTTTGTAAAAAATGGATATTGTTCTGGTTTAAAGTGGACCAAAACATTATTTTCACTATCTTGGGCTTTGCTCATCGTCCTTGGGGCTTCCCGATTTGGCATGCCCTGCTGTGTGACACTCAATGGACCACTGTAAAAATCAACCTTTTCCTCTGTCCCCTGGCGAAAAGGAGCACTGCGATTGGCGGCCACAGTCACCTGGTCCATAGTCCTCTTCCTATTATTCGGCCAACTGCTGCCACGTGACCACGGTGGCCAATTGCAGCGATCAAGGAGAAAGGTAAGATTTCTTGGGTTTAACGGGGTAAATGCACACTGGCATTTGGGATGCCCCCTGTGCTAGAAACAACACTAATTTTGTAAAAAATGGATATTGTTCTGGTTTAAAGTTGACCAAAACCCATGCTTTTCACTATCTTGAGCTTTGGTCTTTGTCCTTGGGGCTTCCCGATTTGGCATGCCCCACTGTGTGAAACCCAAAGGATCACCGTAAAAATATACTTTTCCGCCGCCCCCGTAGCACATGCCTCTTGTCCAATCAGCGCTGTATGCAGTGCATTGAGCCCTGTTTGTAACTGAGCGTTGTCATTGAGACTCCCTGCAGTCTAAGGCACACTCCCGCCCTCAGCCTATCTGAATGGCTGGGCACAGAAGCATGCCTCAGCAGCATGGATGGCGCCCGCAATCCTAGGGTGGGAGCGCTAGAAAGTGTGTAATTTGGGCAATTGTGGGGGCTTGGACCGCGGGGCATCCCGATTCGAGATATTTAAGTAGTCTGATACAAGATGTGGTTGGTCCCTTTTAACTGTGAGCATACGCCCTAAAATTAAGCCATTATTTTTTGCAAGTAGCTGTAGGGTGGGTCACCAGAATCTGTTCCCCAGGTGGGCCCTAGACACCCGGCTCCAACATTCATCTTTTCTTTCCATTTCTCCTTTTTATGGCCTTACTTTCATCTCTCTACTTTGCATTTCATCTCTGCTTATTCTGTTTTTTTTTCTTCTTTCCATTGCACACTTTGCCATCATTCTTTCTTTTTCTGGACGTCCTTCCCCTTCCTACTTTATTTTTTTTTTCTCCTGCTCCTACTTCCCCTGAATGCAAAGTTTGAAGAAATAATAGTTTTGCCCACATTTATCCTATATTACAATAATACATAATACCAAATAAGCACAATGTAAATCCATATAAAAAGCTGAAAGAGGGACAGCTAATGAGAACAAAGGACAGATGGGCTTTGGTTCAAAATAGAGACAGTGATAACAATGAAAGAAAGGACTCATCCAGATGTAATGTAATGTGTTGGGAGAGGAGCTAGAGGGGTGTGTGACCAGTGTCAGCCTGATCTGGTGGGCTCCAGACACTTAGCCAAGGCCACTATCAGGACAGACTAGGAGAATTACGTCCTATGGTGGGGCCTAAGATGTTTTCCTCTTGTTGGCCCAAGAATGATTTCTCCTGGTGGGCCTTAAAGTGGACCAAAACCCAGCTCCACCCAGATCGCCGATGCCAACTCACCTCTTCCCGGTCCTACGGCGCATGCATGGCCGCTCATCCAATCAGCGTCTGGACATCATGTTGTCCAAGCCTTCGACTAAGGCCAGGGGCTCCCAGTGCGCTGTTGGCCGCATCCCCCGCTTCCCCTAACAGGGAGCGTGCCCGCGACGGCCATTCACAAATACCTGGCGCTGGCTTGCGCCCTTCTAGAGGGATAGCGGGGATGCTGCCGCGGCTCACGCGTGCGCCGTTGGGCCGGGAAACAAGGTAAGTTTATGGGGCGACCTGGGGGGATTCACACAGCGGGGCATCCCGATTTTGGATACCCGGGGGGGAAGGGAATTGACCGGCTCAGGAATCTTATAGATTACTGGGCTGATTGGCGTGGGTTTTGGTCCACCATTTTTTTCCTCTGGTAGGCCCAAGAATAGTTTCCTCTGGTGGGCCCCAAGAATGATTTTGCTTGGGTGGGGCCATTAAGAATTTCCTGGGGTGGGCTGCAATAATTATTCCCTCTGGTGGGCCCCAAGAATGGTTATCTGTGGTGGGCCCCAAGAATAGTTTCCTCTGGTGGGCCCCAAGAATGAATTCCTCTGTTGGGTCCAGAAAATAATTTCCTTGAATGATTTCTTCTGGTGATTGGAACAAAAAAAAAAAAAATTAAATTGTCAAACACGTTTCAACACAAGCAAATGAACGGTCATTGAAATGTATGGGAGAGCGACACTGAGCGAAAGGCAATACCTGGCGCTCTGGAAGCTAGAGCGCCGGCGCTATACGCTGAGCCGCCTGTAATAATACATGTGACGCTACATGGCGCTGTTAGACTAGCTCACCAGATTCACTTTCATAAATGTGGTTTTGCATACAGCGCCCGGCGTTCACCAGGCGTTGCATGCCGCTACGAGGCCCTACCTGGCGCTAACCCTTCATGAATAACCCTTCTCAGTTGTCTAGTTACAATTAAGCTAAAATGACAAGAAAAAGGGCAATGTATGGGCCATGAAGGGGGGGGGGGGGGATATTTAATGTTTGCACCTGGGCCTGGTCACATTTAGTTCCGGGTCGCTAGAACCCTGTACCCAGACCAGATATGGCGCTTTCGTTATCCCCCCATCATTTGGTCTGGTGCGCCCCAAGAATAATTTCCTCTGATGGGTCCAGAAAATGATTTCCTCTGGTAGGCCCCAAAAGTGACTTCCTTGGTGGGCCCAAATAATAATTTCCTCTGGTGGGTCCCAAGAATGATTTCCTCTGGTAGACCCCAAGAATTCCCTCTGATGGCCCCTAAGAATGATTTCTTCTATTGGCCCCAACAATGATTTCCTTTGGTGTGACTCAGGAGTGTACATACCATAGAGGCAACATATAGGTACAGGTCCCCGGGCCCGTGGAACAGGGAGCCTGGTGTAAGCTACCTACACTGACTCTACAGAACGTACGCCCGGTGCCAGCACTTACCTGACCATTCATGCCGCCTTTCTTGACACCCTCTGCAGGCCTCTCTAGTCGCAGCGTGCGCCTCCGCTCGCATTCTGCAGCCGCGAGTGGCCACGGACTGATGGGAGGGGGCCCGGATATGAGGCCCCATCTGGGCAATGTACACCACTGGTGTGACTTCATACCAGATTATAGCAAAAATCTATCAATTTAATTGAATCTGTTTCTTAGGCCCTTATTTATGAAGGAATAGCGACAGGTAGCGACTGGTGAGCGGCCGGTAATGACCGGCCCCGCCACCAGAACGCCGGCTCCCCACCACAATCACACATTTATCAAGCCAATCCTGCTTAGCGACTGAGATAGCGCCATATAGCCTCTCATTCATCATTATTCCAGCCTCAGCCCACAGCGCCAGCGTCCGACCTTGAACAGCGACAGGTATGACCTCTCGCTACCTGGCGCTCTCCAATGCATTTCAATGGAACAATCTTTAAATATTCCTAATTAATTGTTATTAATTTTTTTTTTTTAAATGTGAAAAATTCTGTGACCACTTCTGCAATGTTAGATAATTTTTTTAAGGAAAAAAAAATTGTACAGAATTGATATTACAGGTCTGATATTATTGTATTCATATTACTAAATTATTTTAAAAACTTTTTTTTTTTGGTTTCCAAAAATATGGTGGTTTGGGGGTTAAAAAACTACTTTTAACCCATCGCCTCCAGCGCTCTGGGGTTTAAACAAGCATTTCACAGCGCAATAGTTTTTTGAGCGTGATTTTTTAATGAATATGGTGGGAGCCGGTCGCTAGGGCCAGTCACTATCATGCGCTCCCATACAGCGCGGAACCTGTCAAATAGCGACTCCTCACCTAATATTCAACATTACGGCAAACCGACTGAGTCGCTATCAACTACCGAACAACGGCCAAGCACAGCGACTACTAGCGGGTGCTCTGAAAATGCCGCAACAGTCGCTCAACTGTCACTACCTGCCGCTATTAATGAATCGGCCTCCCCGTATCAAAAGAAGGACAGTGCCTTGGCGAGGCTCATTTGGGATCTATGACATTATAGAAGTAGACATTTAAAACCTCACAAAGCAGTGTGTTTCTGAATTTCCATGCTCAGGGGGTTTGTGAGCACACCAGGGCCCACAATGTCAGGGGGCCCCATCATTGTGTCTCCTCCACTTTATTTAAGTTGTGCTTTCATGGCATTGTGCATAAAAAAGAAGCATCATTTCTGTTAGCTGTCTCATTCTGTGGAGGCTAACTCATTACTAGCGCCAGGTATTGCCAAATGAGCGTCTGTATAGCGGCGCTTAGAGCGACTGCTAGTAGACGCTGTAAGCGGGTATCAGGCTCTGTAACAGAGCGCCTCAGTCGCTGTAGTAACCTGGTCGGCATTGATAAATGTGATGTATGTTGGGCGTTCTAACACCAGTACAGTGCTGCAGCGAGCAGCAGTGCCAGCTCAGTGCGACCGACTCTCGGCGCTCCACACCATACTTATCAAAAAACTACACACACGCAGCGTCGGCGCTATAAATCTGGGCGCTGTAGCATAGAGCGCCAGACCCTGTGTGATTAAATGAACACAGGGTCTGTGTTCATTTGTGAATTAATATGTGAATTAATATGAACACATATCCACCAGTTACAAAACGAAAACACACGGAATAACATTGCTATAACACTGTGACATTAACACTTTAGTGCCAGACCTGTAATGACAATTCTGCATAAAAATATAAAAAGTCAAAAAAGTTTCAAAAAATTTTTGTTTGCAGCCAGGAGACGTCACACAATGATTGGAACGAAAAAAAAAATGTAAATTGTCAAACACGTTTCAACACAAGCAAATGAACGGCCATTGAAATGTATGGGAGAGCGACACTGAGCGAAAGCCAATACCTGGTGCTCTGGAAGCTAGAGCGCCGGCGCTATACGCTGAGCCCCCTGTAATAATACATGTGACGCTACATGGTGCTGTTAGAGTTGCTCACCAGATTCACTTTCATAAATGTGGTTTTGCGTACAGCGCCCGGCGTTCACCAGGCGTTGCATGCCGCTACGAGGCGCTACCTGGCGCTATCCCTTCATGAATAACCTCCTTGGTTGTCTAGTTACAATTTAGCTAAAATGACAAGAAAAAGGGCAATGTATGGGCCATGAAGGGGGGGGGGGGGTATTTAATGTTTGCACCTGGGCCTGGTCACATTTAGTTCCGGGTCGCTAGAACCCTGTACCCAGACCAGATATGGCGCTCTCTATATCCCCCCCCATCATGTAAGATGAGTGTAAGCTGTGCGCTGGGTCTGCCTCATCGCCACTTCCAGCAGTTTTTCCCCTCAAGTGATTATGTTAATCAGTATTTGATCAAATGATTAAATTATAATTCGATTAATCCTGTGCGCTAAATGCTGGGAATGCGTTTCGCATTGCCTGGCTGGCTTGTGTTTAAGCCTATTGCCTTCCAAGCCTAGCAACACACGCCAGGCCTGCCTGTCCCCCTATTGATTCTCCTGCAGACGATGCGGCTAGTTGTGGCCTCTGCTGGAAATTTGCATATTAATGATTTCACACTTTTTTCCTTTTTTATTTTCTTTAAGCTAGTGTCACATTGAATTACTTTGGGCCCCACCAGAGGAAATCAATATTGAAGCCCACCAGAGAAAATCAATGGAGCCCACCTAAGGAGATTAATGCCGGGGCCCATCAGGGGAAATCATTCTTGGGCCCATCAGGGAAAATTACTCTTGGGGATCAGCAGAGAAAATCATTATTGAGACCTACCAGAGACATTCATTGGGGCCCAGCCGAGGAAATCATTTCTGGGGCCTACCAGAGAAATGTATTCCTGGACCCAACTAGAGGAAATGATTCTTGGAGCTCACTAGACTCTTATAATCAGTGACATTAGCAGTTTGAGAGGGCTTAACCCCATGCAGATGTTGTAAAGATTATTCACTCTTGAAATACATGGGGGCGGCCATCTTGCCACAGACCTGAATTGGGGGGGGGGGGGGGGGGGGTTAATGTTGCAACTCACACCAAACTGAGAGAACTATGCCTCAGAAACAAAGAGGCTGATTCACTACTAGCGCCAGGTATCGGCAGATGGGCGTCTGTTTAGCAGGGCTTAGAGCGACCGCTAGTAGACGCTGTAAATGGGTATCGGGCGCCTCTAACAGAGCGCCTCAGTCGCTGTGTGAATGTAATGTATGTTGGGCGCTCTAACACTAGTACAGCGCTGCAGGGAGGGAAAGGTAGTGCCAGCTCAGTGCGTCTGGCACTCAGCGCGCCACACCATACTTATCAAAAAAGGACAAACACAGCGTCTGCGCTCTAAATCTGGGCGCTGTAGCATAGAGCGCCATCGCTGTATGATTAAAGTCTGTTTTTGAACACATATCCACCAGTAACAAAGCGAAAACATAGGGAATGACATTGTTTTAACACTGTGACATTAACACTTTAGTGCCAGACCTGTAATGACAATTCTGCATAAAAATATTAAAAGTCAAAAAAAGTTTCTAAAAATGTTTGCAGCCAGGAGACGTCACACAATGATTGGAGCAAAAAAAAGTCAAATACGCTGTTTAAACACAAGCAAATAAACGGCCATTGAAATGTATGGGACAGCGACACTGAGCGAAAGGTAATACCTGGCGCCCTGGAAGCTAGAGCACCGGCGCTATACGCTGAGCCGCCTGTAATAATACATCAGACGCTAAATGGCGTTGTTAGAGTCGCTCACCAGATTCGCTTTCATAAATGTGGTTTTGCGTACAGCGCCTGGCGTTCACCAGACGCTGCCGGCCGCTACGAGGCGCTACCTGCCGCTATCCTTTCTTAAATAACCCCCAAAGAGACTTGCTTGTCATTTTTCACAAACGCAATGTAAATTTGTGTGAGGGAATCTGTTACAATGCAGATCTATGGCGGCAGCAGTGATAAAGCATTTAGGCCCTTATTTATTAAGGGCTAGCGCCAGGTAGTGTCTGACGAGCGCCAGGTACCGCCAGCTATCGGCGGCTACCGAATCAAGTACGCCCGGCGGCGGTCACAATGACGCATTTATCACGCTAAATGAGGCTAGCGCCGGCGAGAGCGTCAGCTAGTGCGGGATTCATCATGTAGCCGACTGCAACGAACAGCGCCGCTGCTAATCCCATCACAGCGACAGGTATGACCTGGCGCTCCCTGGCGTGGTCCAATGCATTTCAATGGAGCAATCTTTAAATAATCATAATTAATTGTTATTATTTTTTTTTTTTTTCAAAAATTCTGTGACCACTTCTGCAATGTTAGGATTTTTTTTAAAGTAAAAAAAAAAAAAAAATGTGCAGAATTGATATTACAGGTCTGATATTCATGTATTCATATTACAAAATGTTTAGAAAAACTTGTATAATTTTTACATATAAAAAAAAAGGTTGTTTGGGGGTTAAAAACTACTTTACACACATCGCCGCCAGCGCTCTGGGGTTTAAATAAGGAATTCACAGCGCGAGAAATTTTTGAGCGTGATTTTTTAATTAATCTGCAGCAAGCCGTTCGCTCTGGCCCTTCGCTGTCAGGCGCACCCATACAAGCGGAACCTGTGAAACAGCGACCCCTAACCCCGTATTCAACATTACCGCACACCGACTGAGTCGCTGTCAACAAGCAAACCCCGGCCAAGCACAGCGAATACTAGCTGGCGCTGTGAAAATCACGCTACTGGCGCTCATCTGTCGCTACCTGGCGCTATTAATGAATCGGCCTCCCCGTCAGGGGATACAATGTATTTAGAAGATATCAACTGTTAGCGGAGCAAAGATGAGCCATTGCCGCTGAAGGCTTCCTACTCCTGGCTAGAAATAATAGATGACTGCACATAGCTATGAGGCAATTTTGAATCAGGGGCTTTTCAGAAGCAAGTCTCTCATGTGTGTGGCAAGATGGCCGCTGCCATGCACGTTCTGCATTCTGCATGCATGAGTGCTAATCCAAACATCTGCATGGTGTTATTCCATCTCATTAAGCTGATTTGCCGGAGAGGGGCTTTAGGGGAGAAATTAAGTAAGCTTTCATTTTTTGATTGGAGGTCTTTAATAAGTTTCGGGGCTGACCAGAGGAAATCATTCCTGGTGCCCGCCTCTCAACTATATAGAGATAATGCAAGTAATATACTTCCCTCGCCACTGTTCCACTGTCTTCTTCTGGATTTTGATGGAGCATGGGACCTAATGGGATTAATTTAAACGCTCCCACAGAGTAACTGTTCCATTTGGCTGCGTTCCAATACTTTCAGACTAATAAAAAAAATAAAATGTTTGCCTGAATTTGATAAAGTGGACCAAATCCCACGGCGATCAGGCAGAGAATCTGTAAGATTCCCGGTCCCATCGATTCCCTCCCCCCCCCCCCCCCCCGGGGCATCCAAAATCGGTATGCCCAGCTGTGTATAACCCAATACACTTAAAGTGGACCAAAACCCAGGATTTTGACTATCCTGGGTTTTGGTCCACTCCCCCCCCGCTATGTGAAACCCCCCAGATCTCCCGCATCAGCTCACCTCACGCGGTCCTACGGCGCATGCGCAGCTGGTCGTCCAATCAGCACGCTCGGAGCCACTGAGCTATGCTCGTCTGAGTGATGTCTTAGCTCAGCGGCTCCGAGTGCGCTGCCGGCACATCCCCTGCTTTCCTATAACAGGGAGCATGCCGCGCTCTGCTAGAGGGATACCGGGGATGCGGCCGCGGCTTGTGCATGCGCCTTTGGACTGGGAAGTAAGGTAAGTATATGGGGCGACCTGGGGGGTTTCACACAGCGGGGCATCCTGATTTTGGATGCCCTGGGGGGGAGGGAATCTTATAGATTCCCGGGCCGATCCAGCTTGGTTTCAGTCCACTCCCACTAAGAAACTGTTCCATTTGGCTGCGTTCCAATTCTGTCAGACTTATCAGAAAATAAAATGTTTGCCTGAATTTGATAAAGTAGACCAAATCTAATGGTGATCAGCCAGAGAATCTATAAGATTCCCAGTCTGATCGATTCCCTGCCCCCGGGGCATCTGAAATCGAGATGCCCCACTGTGTGAAACCCCTCCAGGTCTTTTCTCCCAGTCGTGGCTGCATCCCCGCTATCCCTCTAGCAGGGCGCGACCGTCAGCTCGCTCAGAGCTGCTGGTCTTAGACGAAGCCTTAGACGACGTGAAGTCAGCGTCTCCAAGCACGCCGATTGGACAAGCGGACGCGCATTCGCCGTAGGAGGTGAGTTGGTTTTGATGACCTGGGGGGTTTCAAACATCGGGGCACCCCCGACTCGGGTGCTCCGTGGGCAAGGACCAAAACCCAGGATAGTCAAAATCCACTTTAAAGGAGGCCGACGAGTAGGATCACCAGGAAACATATTTGGAATCATGGCTGCTCTACATGAATATTTTTCTGGCATATTTTCTTTCTCTTTTATGACCTGTCAGGTGGAATTTGGGTGTTTGCGTAGAGGGGCGCCGGGGGGGCTGTGTATCTCCTACTGGTAGACCAAGCTATAGAGCCTAGTGCGGTGGGGCTTGTCACACTGAGCCACGGGCTACACAAAGGCTCACCCCTGCTCGATACTGCTTGAATATATAAGGAGATGCCTCTTATGAACAGGAAAACAACCCCCCAGTCCATCAGACGGGGTAATGATTTTAGCCCTGTCTGCTCGTATTCTGTGTAGATGCCCGAGCGCCCGCACCCAGCCGGCATGTCTTTGCCTCGGGTGGGTCAGCGAGAAGCCAGGAAAATCTGCGGCTAAGCAGATTGTTGTGCTGTTTGGGCATTGCTCTTAATTGCCTAATTATGTTTTAATTAGGGAGAATCCTAAAGATCTGGCAGAAAAGCGTTGCGGAGGAGGAGGTTGGAGCGATGTAACCAGCCATACGTTCACTAATATATGACTCATTCCTACGTCGTTGCCCCAGTGCTGGGATGGTTCAAAAATTGGGAAGTTCCAAGAGAAGTGAAAAAAGATATTTGGATAAGGATATCAATATCATGGGATGAATATATAAAGTCTTTGGGCCCACTAATGGTCCACTCTAAAGGAATTGTCAGGGCTAAGTTTAACAACAAATAATTTTTCGCAGAGGATTCGTGCTGCTGAATAAATCTGTTGTTGTTGTAGCGATTTATCCCATTTCCTCTAGTCCAGGCCCTTAACTTATATCTATTTATGACCACCTTTTTTAGTACTGAAAGGTGGACCTAAACAAAGAAGTCCTCAATATGTTGCAGATGATAGTCTACCACAGGGGTGCTCAACCTTTTGACAGGCATGGGCCACATAAGTGATTTGCAAACTGGTTGCGGGCCACTGTCAAACCCCCTGGGACACCTGTCTCCGCTGCTGCTTCTGTCTATAGACAAGCCCTTGTTCGGTGAGGCGCTGGATATGCCTCACCGGACAAGGTTGCCTTTAGGACTTATATAGCGCAAAGGATGCAGACTTACAGGGTGAAGGCAGATGAACTAGGGGCTAAGCCTGGGCGATGTCGGGCTGACCAGGGTCATATACGGGAAGACAGTCCTCATGGTTTATGGCACCAAGGAGATTAGCAGAAGAAAGGTCAAGGGTCAAGCCAAGGATCAAAGCTGAGTGGTCAGAGAGTTTGCGGTACCGAGGATGAGGCGGGCTCGGGGTCAGGCAGGCATCGGTCCAGACTGAGATCAAAAGAGTGGTCAGGCCCAGCAGACTGCTATCATGGGCAATGAGACAGTGAGCTGAGGACTTAAATAGGGCTATGGTGCTGGGGATTGGCTGGGACAGATTCAGGCTCATTCGCATGTGAATACCCTGAGGGCTGATTAGCCCACCGAAAACAAGGGCACATACTCCCTACTTTAATCGATGGGGCTCATTGGCTTGCTCAAATTGTCCTCCGGAGGGCGCACTATCTGTAGTGCTGCCGGAAGGCATAAATCACACATGCTCTTGCCAGAACACGAGCAAGGAAGCTGGGGATGCGAGGGGAGGAGGAGGGCCGGAGGGCTGCTCGTGCCGACGCTGCTCGAGCGGGTGGCCAAAGCTGACGAGGTGGTTGTGTGATAGCACGCCGCCCGGGCGACTGAGGACGTCGTTGGACCAGGAAGCAGGTAAGTGGGTCATCGTGACAGCCACAATGAATATGTATAGAGATTTTCTACAATTCGGATACCCACTGTCACCACACCATTAGGGTGATTTTTTTCACTCGTCCTTCCACCACACCCCATACACACAGGGCCGGATGAAGTGCGGTGGAGGCCCCTGGGCACAAAATCTGGTGGAGGCCCCAGATACAGCATTTTTTTCCCTTTAAACTAATAGTCCAGCCAAGTAACTGATTGGTGGTTGTCTGGTCCCCGCCTACTTACTGGAACATCAGATCGAGTCCCTTGTGCCACCCTTGTGCGGGTGCGTGCTGCTCGGGAACTCCTGCTTTGCCATTCTGGGTGGGGGGTAGTGTAGTCGCCCGGCTGGTTCCCTGCATTGAGCTGCCAGCGGCTGTGCTTGGTGGCTTATGTGCAGTGACAGCTCTGCACCCATCACTGTAGCGTTGCTGGCGGCGGCTTTGCTGCTCTAGACTCTCCATCCTGCCTTGTGGTGGCTTTGGCTGCAGGTTTGCAAAAAATAAAAAAAAAAAAGCTTGCCCAGTTGTCGCCGATAACTTTGTTGCCGGCCCCGTGGCCCGTCAGGCCAAAGACTGAAAAACCTCCTAGATCTGACCATAACCCAAAGGTGGGTGGAGGCCCCCTTTGCAGGGCAAGTGGTGTAGCCCCCGTGACAAGAGACGAGAGATAGCCCATCTAAAGGTTTTACCTGCAATCCCAATATATGGCTCTTTAAACTTTGTCGCCTCTGTAGTTAAAGTCCTGGAGCCCAAAGTCCAGGAGCCCAAAGCCCAGGTGAGCCCTGCTAGAACACCTCCTCTACTTGCATATCACAGCACTGGAGAAGATGACATACTGGAGGAGCTTGAGACAGTTGGCTAACTTAGGCTACACAGTGACTGCAAAGTTGAAAACAAAGGAGCAGGTAGTGCCATTACAATGTTTTGGAATGGACATAACGGAAAATGGAGAAGTGTGGAGATGGATGGTCACTGGTGGGAGTTGGATTAGGAATCCCAGGCTGGCTGCCAATATCTGAAAGAATTCAGTTCAAAATCCAAAGCCCAACCTACATAGATCTCGATGGCCAAGCCCCTACCTACATTTAATCACTAGTTCAAAAATTTGCTAGAGACCTCTTCCTGTCCTCAACTCTGATCACCACATCCCACTCTTATGTCCAGGACTTTGCACATGCCGCTCTGCTTCTCTGGAATGCCCTTCCCCAAACAATTAGACACTCTCCAAACCTTAGACACTTCAAAAGCACCCTCAAAACCCATTTATTTAGACAAGCTTACCATCTGGCCTAACCTAACCACTTTACAGTCCTGTCACCCATCAGGGCACTTGCTACCATGCTCAGTACTGTACATAGTCTTTGTGACCTAACCTATTGTCTCCACACTCATCCTTTAGATTGTAAGCTCACAAGGCCCGGGCCAGCTCTCCTCATGTACTCCTGTATTAATATGTTTTGTTTGATTTAACTCATAATACTGTATGTATTATGTGCATTCATCATTCTATCTTTGTTTTATGCGATTGATAACGCCATGTGTATTAAAAGTTTGTTACGTGTCCCACCCTCCTGTATCTTATACTTTGTACAACGCCACAGAATACAGCGGCGCTTTATAAATAAACAGTAATAATAATTATAGCCACTTGGATTCGCAGTGTTCTTCTTAGCGCCATTGTCCTTGTACACATGAAAATTAATTTGACTCAAAGTAGGTTAGTTGGCCATGGCTGCTCTAGATAGGACATTTTACAAGCTCCGATCCCCCGGCAAATCACCCACCATCCCTCTCTTTGTTGTGGAAAACTGTTCCTAGGAGGACTCCGGGCAAGACACAAAATCCATTAATAAGCATATTGAAAAGTTACTTGCGTCTGCTTTTTTGTTTGAAAGAAGTGGTTTTGACGCCCCAACAATAAGTGTAACCGATATCCTCGGAGGGGGATAGTAAACACATGGCGGGTGCACACCACACAGATTGCAGAATAATTTCCGAAGGCTTTATTAAACAAGTAGTGCAGAGACTCTTCGGGTCCCAGCCCGACAGTTCAGATAAAGTGTCCCTAGCCACTGCGCTGCACGGTGACCACCTCGTAGTACAGGTAACAGACAAAATAACAGGGAGATGGAACCACACTTGCCTTATTTTAGTGGGTAGGGAGGCTCCTTACAGCTTGTTGAGGCCTACTATCTGGGGCCCTGCATCCTCAGCCCTGTTCTCTCACCACCCCCTTGTGGCTTCTCTCTTCCCACTCTCACAGACCCCCTCTTTTTATATTGGCCCCGCTCTCCCATTTCTGAGTATTCTCATAAGAAACTGGAGGCCCCCTACTGGCAGGGAGGTCCCATTGCCATAGACAAAAATGGCAGTGATATCGTTCCAGCCAGGCATTCTCTAACTTAATCCTTATGAAACGGTTTCACCCCAAAACAATCAGGTATGCTTACCTTGTCTCCAAAAGCTCATATTATGTAGCTACCACTAAGCAGCCTGTGCAGCTGCTATGGAGCCCAGTGGAAGAGCATACCTCCCAACTGTCCCTGATTTGGAGAGACTGTCCCTCTTTTGAGTCCATGTTCCCCTGGCCCTTGTTGTTCTCATTTGTCCCTCTTTGAGGTGTAGATCTTCATCAGTTAAAGAATCTGCCTATTCAAAGTGTTTATATTATCGTAACTGTTATCCATTCCTCAATGAGGGAGTGTGGCTTAATTTACAAAATTGTCCCTCTTTCCCAACCTGAAAAGTTGTAAAGTATGGAAGAAGCAATGTTCCTCTTAATGGACTAGTGAAACAGCTCTATGGATGTTTTGGTAGCTCCGACTGCGAGCCACTCTTAAGCATAGACGCATAGATTCCCAGCTTTAATTTGCCGTAGCACCTGTCAAACCTGGGGGGGGGGGGGGGGGGGGCAGGGCATAACATCGGACTGGCTGGATCCCTTGGTGGCCCCAGCAGGGACCCTGGGTGGTAGGCAAGGTATGTGGAGGGGATTAGGGGACCTCCTACCAAGTGCACCGACTTTATCCAGGATTTTGTTCCCTGCCCCGGGAGCATCCCAATTTTGGATTACCCTCTATTCTGACTCACCAGATGGCAGTTATGTGAATCCTGTAGACAGCTCCACGTTCTCTGTGTGTGTCTGTGATGGATGTTTTCTTTACTCCATAAGGCTTGGCAGATAGCTTTCTCAACTGCTCATGATTCACAAGGAATACGTTTCAAAAGCTTTATTTCAGTACAGAATCTTGCAGCAAAACTGGGATCTTGGCATGTACGTTCAATAGAGCAGGAAACTTGTGATGTAACCCATACAACAGCAGCAGGTAGAAAGACTGTAGCTGTAGAAGGGAGCTGCAGGTGTGCACTGCTTTGATGTCAAACTATAAATGGCTGAGGGAGAGGGGAATAAGCGTCACAGCAAGACTAAGGGAGCCAGGAAGGGACAAAGGGGATTAAAGGCACACTTCTTAGCCTATGTAATAAACATTATGCTAAACAGTAACCCCAGGTAAAATAAAACACATGTTGTGGGATGATGCCGCTGTGTGAAATCCCCCAGATTACCCAATACAAACTCATCTTTCCCTAGTCCTACAAAGCATCCACCTCCTCTTGTTAAATCAGTGCGTCTTCCATAACTTTCCTCTGACATAGGTATTGCCTAAATGGCACTTTGGGGGTTATTCATCAAGGGATAGCGGCAGGTAGCGCCTCGTAGCGGCAGGCAGCGCCTGGTGAATGCCGGGCACTGTACGCAAAACCACATTTATGAAAGTGATTCTGGTGAGCGACTCTAACAGCGCCATGTAGCGTATGATGCATCATTACAGGCAGCTCAGCGTATAGCTCTGGCTTCCAGAGCACCATATATTACCTGTCGCTACATGTCGCTCTCCCATACATTTCAGTGGACGTTTCTTTTCTTTAAACAGGGTTTTTTGTGTTTCATTTTTTTTTTCTCTCAAATCATTGTGTGACCTCTCCTGGCCTAGAAAGTAATTTTTGAAAACTTTTTAGATTTTTTGTATATTTTTATGCAGAATTGTCATGACAGGTCTGGCATTAAAGTATTAATGTTATGATGTTACAACAATGTCATTCCATGTGTTTTCGCTTTGTTACTGGTGGATATGTGTTCAAAAACAGACTTTAATCACACAGCACCTGGCGCTCTATGCTTACAGCGACCAGATCCAGAGCGCCGACGCTGTGTGAGTCGCTGAGAGTCGGTCGCACTGAGCTGGCGCTACCTTTCGCTCCCTACAGCGCTGTACTGGTGTTAGAACGCTCAACATACATCTCATTCATCAATGCCGGCCAGGTTACTACAGCGAGTGAGACGCTCTGTTGCAGCGACCGATAGCCGATCGCAGCTTCTACTAGCCGTCGCTCTTAGCGCCTCTGTACAGACGCTCATCTGCCGATACCTGCCGCTAGTAATGAATCAGCCTGCCCGTCTATATCCGCCATCTATAGGACTTTCTCCAGCAGGGCAGCGAGTGCGGAAGGTGAATGCCCAGATGGAAAGTGTAATTAATCTATCCGGTCTCCTGAGTCTGTTTGAATGCAAGTGTTTACAGATTGATGTAAGTGTTCTATTTATTGAATGGTGGATCTAATATCCCAGAACATGCACTATAGTATCATCACTGGTCATGTAATAACATCTGTCTGCCGAGTCTGCATCAGTAAAGGGAAGCTGCAGTGAAATGCAATCAGCTCTGATTGCTGCGATGGGCTTGATGCTCGTAATGGAAGAATGTTCTTATTATTTGCATCATGTTTCCGCAACGTTCTGCTGCCGTTCGGTTGTGTGAGCTGTCACTCATCATGGAGGCGGGGTAAACAAGGCTTATCCAGTATAAAACAGGGTCTCTTTCAGTGTCGTGATACCTGGCGTCTTAGGCCCTTATTCATGAAGGGATAGCGTCAGGTAGTGCCTTGTAAATGACAGGTAGCGACAGGTGAACGCCGGACACGGCACGTAATTAGAGTTTAAATAGTGAGGGGAACCTGGGTGTAAGTCCCCTCAAAGATAACCACCATACAACAGGCCGCACTCAAGATATTAAAATACACATCTATTTTATTCATACATAAATTTCATAGTAATCTCAAAAAAGGTTATATGTACAAATGAAGAATTATTATCAGCAAAAACAACAACACAAGACATTATTAAAAAACATATATACAAGCACGGGGGGTCCTATCTATGGAGACTATATATATATGACAAGTGCTGGGAGGTAATAAAAATCCAATCAATACAAATGTTGGGATAATTTATATAAGTACGCCGATAAGAGTGAAAATGGGGGAATTATTTTATCATGTGAGAACAAGCTATACAAGTGTGTGTGCAATTATGAACAATGTTATACAACAATAAAAAAGATCCAAAAGCTAAGAGCTTATATTAAAACTATGAAAACCATCGGCAAAAAGTGAGCCACAATAAGGTGCATAAGTGGTTTGAAACCCACAGAACAGTGCTGAATCAAAAGTGCTGCAGTGCGATACAGCGTATATATAATGATTAAACCAACCAAGTAAATATAAGCAGTAAGATATACCAAAAACAACTGCCCAGCAAGAATGTAACACAGGAGTATAAATAACAACAGTTTACATCACCTGTCTCCCGGGGATCCCCCGCCGCAGCCGCCACCGGACAGACACTTCGTCACGGCACGTAATTACACATTTATCAAGCAGAATCTGTTGAGTGACTGGGATAACGCCATGTAGCGTCCGATTCATCATATCCCAGCCTCAGCGAACAGCGCCGGCGTTCAGCCTTGCACAGCGCCAGGTATTACCTCTCACTACCTGTCGCTCTCCCATACATTTCAATGGATGTTCTTTTATTTATTTTTAAGCAGTGTTTTTTTTTGTTTTTTTTTTAAATATAAAATAATGTTGTGACCTCTTCTGGCCTAGAAAAATCTATTTTTGCTAATTTTTTTCATGTTTTATATATTTTTGCAGAATTGACATTACAGGTCTGGCATTAAAGTGTTCATGTTACAATGTAATAACAATGTCATTCCCTATGTTTTCGCTTTGTTACTGGTGGATAGATGCTGAAAAACAGACTTTAATCAAACAGCCTCCAGCGCTCTGGGCTTCAGAGAAGCATTTTTTTTAACGCCGGAGTCGTGTGAGGCTGTTTTTTTGATGAATATGCTGTGAGTCGGTTGCACTGACATGCGCTCCCATACAGCGCTGTACTGGTCAAATAGCGACTCCTCACAATGTATTCATCATTGCTGCACAGCGACTGAGTCTCTATGAACTAGCGACCCACGGCCGAGCACAGCGATTACTAGCGGGCGCTCTGAAAATGCCTTCTACAGACGCTCATCTGTCGCTACCTGGCGTTAGTGATGAATCAGCCTCCCCGTCTGAAGACAGTCCTTAGTCAAATAATAAGCGATTTATTGAAAACTAACTCCAACAGGCAAAATATTTTAACTCCAGAGTATGATGCAGGATACAATGCAGTACAGCAAGCGGTTACCTCACCAACTTTAGCAATGTCCAGTCTAGGATAATTATAGCGTATTGCAAGTCCTTGATATGACAGGTGCTCTTTCGGGGCATACAAGTTCAGGCTGTTATTCCACAGGTTCCAAGAACAGATAACACATAAAGTCCTTTGGATGCAATTCAGCACTGTCAGTATTGGGAGCAGCAAGGCACGGGCTCCTCATCCCAGTCTCTCCATCTCCACACTGGAAGCCTCAGCGGCTCCTTTTATTAGGCTTCCTATGCAATTAGCCTCATCACCTGGGAAGACCTGTGAGTAGGGGAAAAACCCGTAGAGGACCCGGGATGTGGATTGGATCTCTGATATCCCCGCATCGGGCGTGCATGCCTGAAAAACTCATGGGAAAAATAGACCACATCCACCATTTTTCCATACACTTTACTACACCGGGTAGCAACAAGCTCTTCGGATCTGCTGATGGAAGATGGCTGGACTGGATCTGTGTTGCTGGGTTTGATTTTGTCACTTGTGAACAGCCAGCCTTAAAGTAGACCTAAACTATATTGGACAACCCAGGTCAGAGTGACCCCTGGCCCTGCTGGCTTGACAGCTCCTATGCCCTTCAGCACAGGTCCCTTGGTTTCTCCATGAAATCTACAGGACTCCTGGCAGAACACCGTGCCCATAGTGATGCGATTGCCCTATGTGGAGCCTGGATAAACAGTGCATGCCACCTGCAGGTGCTGGTAGATGGTATGTAGACCCCCCTTGCTCCAATGGGTCTGATGGCAGCTGTCCCACAAACAGGAGTGAGCGGCATGATTGTTACTGCTGGCTTTTGGGTTATAGGTGCCCCATCCTTCTGCCCTAGCATCCCGCTGGGGGTAATGCCAGGCTGCTGGGGAGGAAAACTATTATACTACAGAGGTTAGAACTCGGAATTTCCCCCATGTGACTATAAGCTGGAGGGTAGGGACATGGAGTGGATTCCCCAGGAATGCCCACGTGACCTACTCAATTTCAAGCAAAAATAAAATATCTAGGAATCCTGAAAACGGGCTTTAAAGCGGACCAAAGGAAAAAGACCCCACTGAAGACCCACTGGGGAATCGGATGCCCCGGGGAAAGAGGAGACCCTGGTTGCTGGATCCCGATTGGAGGTGAGGCCCTTATTTATGAAGGAATAGCGACAGGTAGCGACTGGTGAGCGGCCGGTAATGACGGGCCCCGTTACGAGAACGCCGGCTCCCCACCACAATCACACATTTATCAAGCCGATCCTGCTTAGCGACTGAGATAGCGCCATATAGCCACTCGTTCATCATTATTCCAGCCTCAGCCCACAGCGCCAGCGTCCGAACTTGAACAGCGACAGGTATGACCTCTCGCTACCTAGCGCTCTCCAATGCATTTCAATGGAACAATCTTTAAATAATTAATTGTTATTAATGTTTTTTTTTAATGTGAAAAATTCTGTAACCACTTCTGCCATTTTAGATCATTTTTTAAGGGGAAAAAAATAAAAAAAAATTGTACAGAATTGATATTACAGGTCTGATATTAATGTATTCATATTACTAAATAATTTATTAAAATTTTTTTTGGGGTTTCCAAAAATATGGTGGTTTGGGGGTTAAAAAACTACTTTTAACCCATCGCCTCCAGCGCTCTGGGGTTTAAACATGCATTTCACAGCGCTTGAAATTTTTGAGCGTAATTTTTTCATGAATATGGTGGGAGCCGGTCGCTAGGGCCAGTCGCTATCATGCGCTCCCATACAGCGCGGAACCTGTCAAATAGCGACCCAATATTCAACATTACGGCAAACCGCAAGTCGCTGTCAACAACCGAACAACGGCCAAGCACAGCGACTACTAGCGGGCGCTGTGAAAATACCGCTACAGTCGCTCAACTGTTGCTACATGTCGCTATTAATGAATCAGCCTCTCAGTGTCTTTTTTTTTTTTGGGCTGGGGGAAAATGCCAAGAACGCCAGCTCACTCAGCTGGTATAAGAGCTCCCTTTCTGTAGTGAGTGGTGGAAGATGGACACAGATCTTCCGCCCTGCTCCTGGCCTCCCCCGTTCACTCCCGGATGAGATCAGCGGCGTTAGTTATTGCTCAATGCAAGGTGCACATCTCATAAAGCGCTCTTTTGCGTTTGCAGCGACTGCGTCTGTTTTAATGGCTGTTGAATTCTGTTTATCTGTTGTGGGTGACCGCACTTTGCCTATTATCGCTGGTCTTTGCTTTTTATTAAATAATTCGGAATTGAACATTTCAGTGTCGCTAATAGTTAATGGCCTCATAAACACAAGCGCATGCACGTTAATTAAGGCTTCTCACAGCTTTAATTAGTTTGGGCTTTCAAGAATCGGTTTCTAGTTGTCGTTTCGCCCATATGTTGCAGCATTTGTTCCCGTCTAATGAGAAGTGCAACAAATTCTATACATAAGCTGCCGCTCTCCTCCCCGATGCTGATCTGACTCATTATTTGGAGGGGAGGAGGCGACTGAAACATCATCCTGACGAACAGGGACATTAATATGTATTTTTCTCACGCTGTCTTAACAAGAAAAAAGTATTTCGCACCACCACCAATATTATTTGTATATTATGGCCCTTATAGCGACAGGTAGCGAATGGTGAGCGGCCGGTAATGACGGGCCCCGCCACGAGAACGCCGGCTCCCCACCACAATCACACATTTATCAAGCCAATCCTGCTTAGCGACTGAGGTAGCGCCAGATAGCAGTGATTCATCATTATTCCAGCCTCAGCCCACAGCGCCAGCGTCCGACCTTGAACAGCGACAGGTATGACCTCTCGCTACCTGGCGCGCTCCAATGCATTTCAATGGAACAATCTTTAAATATTAATAATTAATTGTTATGATATTTTATTTTATTTTTTTTAATGTGAAAAATTCTGTGACCACTTCTGCCATGTTAGATAATTTTTTTAAGGTAAAAAAAAAAAATTGTACAGAATTGATATTACAGGTCTGATATTAATGTATTCATATTACTAAATTATTTAAAATACTTTTTTTTTTTTGGTTTCAAAAAATATGGTTGTTTGGGGGTTAAAAAACTACTTTTAATCCATCGCCGCCAGCGCTCTGGGGTTTAAACATGCATTTCACAGCGCAAGAATTTTATGAGCGTGATTTGTTAATGAATATGGTGGGAGCTGGTCGCTATGGCCAGTCGCTATCATGCGCTCCCATACAGCGCGGAACCTGTCAAATAGCGACTCCTCACCCAATATTCAACATTACGGCAAACCGGCTGAGTCAGAGGCCGATTCATTAATAGCGCCAGGTAGTGACAGATGAGCGACTGTAGCGTGATTTTTACAGCGCCAGCCAGTATTCGCTGTGCTTGGCCGGCGTTTGCTTGATGACAGCGACTCAGTCGGTGTGCGGTAATGTTGAATACGGGCTTAGGGGTCGCTGTTTCACAGGTTCAGCGTTGTATGTGAGCGCCTGACAACGAATGGCCAGAGCGAACGGCTTGCTTCATATTCATTAAAAAATCACGCTCCGAATTTGCTGGCGCTGTCCATTCCTTGTTTAAACCCCAGTGCGCTGGCGGCGATGGGTGTTAACTAGTTTTTAACCCCTAAACAACCATATTTTTTGATTGTAACATTATACATGTTTTTTGAATCATTTTGTAATATGAATACATTAATATCAGACCTGTAAGATCAATTCTGCACAAATTTTTTTTTTTAATTTTTTTTACTTTAAAAAAAAACCGAACATTGCAGAAGTGGTCTCAGAATTTTTGACATTAAAATAAAAACAAAAAAAAATATTACCAATTAATTATGATTAATTAAACATTGCTCCATTGAAATGCATTGGACAATGCCAGGGAGCGACAGGTCATACCTGGCGCTGTGAAGGAATTTGCAGCGGCGCTGTTCGTTCCAGGCGGCTTCATGATGAATCCCGCGCTAGCCGTCGCTCTCGCCGGCGCTAGCCTCATTTAGCTTGATAAATGCGTCATTGTGACCGCCGCCGGGCGTACTTGAGTCGGTAGCCGCCGATAGCTGGCGGTACCTGGCGCTCGTCAGACACTACCTGGCGCTAGCCCGTGATAAATAAGGCCCTCACTATCAACTACTGAACAACGGCCAAGCACAGCGACTACTAGCGGGCGCTCTGAAAAGGCCGCTACAGTCGCTCAACTGTCGCTACCTGCCGCTGTTAACGAATCGGCCTCTATATGTGGCCGTGCATATACTCAGGGCTGTAATCTCAACTCCCTAAATGATGGCCCCCAACAGCCACCTGAACAGTTCTCAAAGTACAGCACCTCCTCCACAAACAATCAATCAAGATATATTTCAAGAATTCATTTTATTTATTGAGCTTTCCATCTAAAATTTACATACAACACATAAAAAAATATATACATACTAAAAATGCCCAAAGCTATCCATTAAAAAGGGCATCCCGTGTTGACCCGCAAAAATCTCATAGTCTGTGCAAAATCACAATAAAAAAAACAGCAAACAATTATACAAAATGCTATTAATAAAGTTAAATTATATTCAAGGTAAATTGTTAATAATATAATACAAAGACAAAAATGGCAAAAGGAGCAAAGTGCGCAGTGATCACAACAAAGCAATTGTTAATATCCAAAAAACATCACCTAGGTAATGGCGAGTCCCCACGGTGTCCCCCACATGGAGTAGCTTAGAAATGGGCCCCCACGCGCTCCGCAGTCAGGCCCCCCGACTGCTTTTTCAAGGTATTTTGCATACGCTGTCTTCACGCTGAGCTCACCGCAGGCTCCGACTGGCGCACAGGGGGAACAGGGAAATTCCCTGTAATAGGGCCCCCTACCTAAACTAACCAAATGTCCCACTACCGGTGAGACAGTCCTACATTGAGGCATTTTGCAGGGGCGTAGCTGGGGGGGCAGCCAGGGCACCTGCCCCGGGTCAGTGGGTTAGGAGGGCCTAAGCACAGGCGGGGGGGGGGGGGCACCATTCGAATCTTTGTCCCGGGTATCTATGACACTCCAGGGTAGGCAAACTCACTCCCCCCCCCCCGGGGCATCCAGATTCAGGATGCCCTGCTGTGACCCCCCCCCCCCCCAGATCGCCCGAAAACACGCCTTTTTTCCGGTCCAACGACGCATGCGCGAGCAGCGACCACATCTCCACTATCCCTTTAGCAGGGCGTGTGCCCGCACCAGGCATATGTGAATGGCCGGCACGCTCCCTGTTAAAAGGTAGCAGGGGATGCGTCTGCCAGCGCTCTTGGATCCACTCGCCTTAGACGAGCTCTTAGATGAAGGGGCGGGACCGGATCCGAGCACGCTGATTGGACGAGAGGCTGCATATGCGCTGTAGGACCGAGGAAGGGTGAGTGAGATCGGGCAACCTGGGGGGTTTCACACAGCGGGGCATCCCCGATTGGGGTGCCCGAGGGGCAAAGACCAAAACCCAGGATAGTCAAAATCCTGGGTTTTGGTCCACTTTAATTTTGGCACTGTGTACAGCACCAGCGCTCACCTGTCACTGCACCAATGATGCTTTATGTGATGGTAATTGGGGGGGTTAGGTGTCTTACTCAAGAGCACTTCAGTTATGTCCCAGCCGGGAATCAAACCTGCCCACCCTGACATAATATAGTGTTCCCCAGAATCACATCTAATGGTGGGTTCAAGCTGGGCTGCATCTCCAATAATGAAATGCTAGATGTGTGTCTAGGGGGGCCGGCTGCCGGGAACGCCCCGCGCTAGAAGTTAAACCGGACCTTCACCCTGAATAAGAGCCTATCTTGTATGATTCCCCCCTGTACATACAGATTGCTCACATTAATCCGGACCTTCACCCTGAATAAGAGCCTATCTTGTATGATTCCCCCCTGTACATACAGATTGCCCACATTAATCCGGACCTTCACTCTGAATAAGAGCCTATCTTGTATGATTCCCCCTGTACATACAGATTGCTCACATTAATCCGGACCTTCACCCTAAATAAGAGCCTATCTTGTATGATTCCCCCTGTACATACAGATTGCCCACATTAATCCGGACCCTCCCCCTGAATAAGAGCCTATCTCGTATGTTTCCGACACCCTGTACATACAGATTGCTCACATTAATCCGGACCTTCACTCTGAATAAGAGCCTATCTTGTATGATTACCCCTGTACATGCAGATTGCCCACATTAATCCGGACCCTCACCATGAATAAGAGCCTATCTCGTATGTTTCCCCCACCCTGTACATACAGATTGCCCACATTAATCCGGACCCTCACTATGAATAAGAGCCTATCTCGTATGTTTCCCCCACCCTGTACATACAGATTGCTCACATTAATCCGGACCCCCACCATGAATAAGAGTCTATCTTATATGTTTCCCCCCTGTACATACAGATTGCCCACATTAAAAATCATCCTACTGGAACCTAGTGCATATTTTGAGCCTTTAAACATCCGAGATGGTGGCTCATGGAGCATCAGGCAGCCTGCAAACAGGAAGTGTCTTCTGACTATGCTGCTCTGCATTCTGGGATTGCTGTCCTTTGCCTGACCCCAGCTCTGCTCTGTCTGAGCAAAGCACAACTATAACCCCACCCCCTGCACTTTACTCCTCTCCTCTCCCCCTCTTCTTAGTGTGTGTGATGCTTCTAAGGCAAGATGGTGGCGCCCATATTCTAAATTCCTGAACAGAGTTGCAGCCCAGTGGAGAAAAGAATAATAAGGGATTTATTCATTGAGGTCTAGTGCCAGGTAGTGCTTCGTAGCGGCAGGCAGCGTCTGGTGAGCGACTCTAACAGCGCCATGTAGCGTCCGATTCATCATTACAGGTGGCTCAGCATATAGCACCGGCACAGTGTTACAACAATGTCATTCCATGTGTTCTCGCTTTGTTACTGGTGGATATGTCTACAGATTTTAATCACACAGCGTCCGGCGCTCTGTGCTACAGCGCCCAGATCCAAATGCTATAGTGCCCAGAGTGCTGAAGCTCTGTGAGTCTGTTTTTTGTTGAATATGGTGTGAGTCGCTGAGAGTCGGTCGCACTGAGCTGGCGCTACCTCTCGCTCGCTGCAGCGCTGTGCTGGTGTTAGAGCGCCCAACATACATCTCATTCATCAATGCCGGCCAGGTTACTACAGCGACTGAGGAGTCCTGTTACAGCGCCCGATACCTGCACATGAGCGTCTACTAGCGGTCGCTCTAAGCGCCTCTTTACAGACACTCATCTGCCGATACCTGGCGCTAGCAATGAATTAGCCTCCATGTAAGTGACTAAAAACTTAAAATATATTAATTTTAGATGCTGGGGAATAGTTTTCAATGGTTTGGCCTTTTCATTAAATGATGCTGAAGGTTTGGTTTAAAATAAAGTAGGTTCAAATCAAATACCAAAGGGGACCTCTGACTTTTCCTCATTCCTCAGATGTTTGCTGGTCTCTCCATACAGTTTGGCTCATTAAGACCAGTGAAAGGATTGAATAAGGTTCAGGAGGGAAGTGTTTTTAAGAAGAAACTTAATGATAGAACAAGGGGGCACAACCTGAAGCTAGTCGGGGGAAGATCAGGAGCAATGTTAGAAAATATTATTTTACAGAAAGAGTAGTAGATGCTTGGAACAAACTTCCAGCAGAGGTAGATGAAAAATCAACTGTCACTGAATTTAAACATGTCTGGGATAAGCACACATCTATCCTAAGATAAAGAGAACATACAG
Source organism: Gastrophryne carolinensis (assembly GCA_027917425.1). NCBI lineage: Eukaryota > Metazoa > Chordata > Amphibia > Anura > Microhylidae > Gastrophryne > Gastrophryne carolinensis. The sequence goes on from CM051236.1 coordinate 495,860,943, forward strand.
TATATACATAAGATACAGAGAACATACAGTATACACATAAGATACAGAGAACATACAGTATACACATAAGATACAGAGAACATACAGTATATACATAAGATACAGAGAACATACAGTATATACATAAGATACAGAGAACATACAGTATATACAAAAGATACAAAGAACATACAGTATATACATAAGATAAAGAGAACATACAGTATATACATAAGATACAGAGAACATACAGTATACACATAAGATACAGAGAACATACAGTATATACATAAGATACAGAGAACATACAGTATATACATAAGATACAAAGAACATACAGTATATACATAAGATAAAGAGAACATACAGTATATACATAAGATACAGAGAACATACAGTATACACATAAGATACAGAGAACATACAGTATACACATAAGATACAGAGAACATACAGTATATACATAAGATACAGAGAACATACAGTATATACATAAGATACAGAGAACATACAGTATATACATAAGATACAGAGAACATACAGTATACACATAAGATACAGAGAACATACAGTATATACATAAGATACAGAGAACATACAGTATATACATAAGATACAGAGAACATACAGTATATACATAAGATAAAGAGAACATACAGTATACACATAAGATACAGAGAGCATACAGTATGTACATAAGATACAAAGAACATACAGTATATACATAAGATAAAGAGAACATACAGTATATACATAAGATACAGAGAACATACAGTATATACATAAGATAAAGAGAACATACAGTATATACATAAGATACAGAGAACATACAGTATATACATAAGATACAGAGAACATACAGGATACACATAAGATACAGAGAGCATACAGTATATACATAAGATACAAAGAACATACAGTATATACATAAGATAAAGAGAACATACAGTATACACATAAGATACAGAGAACATACAGTATATACATAAGATACAAAGAACATACAGTATATACATAAGATAAAGAGAACATACAGTATATACATAAGATACAGAGAACATACAGTATTAACATAAGATACAGAGAGCATACAGTATATACAAAGGATACAGAGAACATACAGTATATACATAAGATACAGAGAACATACAGTATACACATAAGATACAGAGAACATACAGTATATACATAAGATACAGAGAACATACAGTATACACATAAGATAAAGAGAACATACAGTATACACATAAGATACAGAGAACATACAGTATACACATAAGATACAGAGAGCATACAGTATATACAAAGGATACAGAGAACATACAGTATATACATAAGATACAGAGAACATACAGTATATACATAAGATACAGAGAACATACAGTATACACATAAGATACAGAGAACATACAGTATATACATAAGATACAGAGAACATACAGTATATACATAAGATACAGAGAACATACAGGATACACATAAGATACAGAGAACATACAGAATATACATAAGATACAGAGAACATACAGTATATACATAAGATACAGAGAACATACAGTATACACATAAGATAAAGAGAACATACAGTATACACATAAGATACAGAGAACATACAGTATACACATAAGATACAGAGAGCATACAGTATATACAAAGGATACAGAGAACATACAGTATATACATAAGATACAGAGAACATACAGTATACACATAAGATACAGAGAACATACAGTATATACATAAGATACAGAGAACATACAGTATATACATAAGATACAGAGAACATACAGTATACACATAAGATACAGAGAACATACAGTATACACATAAGATACAGAGAACATACAGTATATACATAAGATACAGAGAACATACAGTATATACATAAGATACAGAGAACATACAGTATATACATAAGATACAGAGAACAAACAGTATATACATAAGATACAGAGAACATACAGTATATACATAAGATACAGAGAACATACAGTATATACATAAGATACAGAGAACATACAGTATATACATAAGATACAGAGAACATACAGTATATACATAAGATACAGAGAACATACAGTATACACATAAGATACAGAGAACATACAGTATACACATAAGATACAGAGAACATACAGTATATACATAAGATACAGAGAACATACAGTATACACATAAGATACAGAGAACATACAGTATACACATAAGATACAGAGAACATACAGTATATACATAAGATACAGAGAACATACAGTATACACATAAGATACAGAGAACATACAGTATACACATAAGATACAGAGAACATACAGTATATACATAAGATACAGAGAACATACAGTATATACATAAGATACAGAGAACATACAGTATATACATAAGATACAGAGAACAAACAGTATATACATAAGATACAGAGAACATACAGTATACACATAAGATACAGAGAACATACAGTATATACATAAGATACAGAGAACATACAGTATACACATAAGATACAGAGAACATACAGTATATACATAAGATACAGAGAACATACAGTATATACATAAGATACAGAGAACATACAGTATATACATAAGATACAGAGAACAAACAGTATATACATAAGATACAGAGAACATACAGTATATACATAAGATACAGAGAACATACAGTATATACATAAGATACAGAGAACATACAGTATATACATAAGATACAGAGAACATACAGTATACACATAAGATACAGAGAACATACAGTATACACATAAGATACAGAGAACATACAGTATATACATAAGATACAGAGAACATACAGTATATACATAAGATACAGAGAACATACAGTATATACATAAGATACAGAGAACAAACAGTATATACATAAGATACAGAGAACATACAGTATACACATAAGATACAGAGAACATACAGTATATACATAAGATACAGAGAACATACAGTATATACATAAGATACAGAGAACATACAGTATACACATAAGATACAGAGAACATACAGTATACACATAAGATACAGAGAACATACAGTATATACATAAGATACAGAGAACATACAGTATATACATAAGATACAGAGAACATACAGTATACACATAAGATACAGAGAACATACAGTATATACATAAGGACCGACTAGATGGAGCGCATGGTGTCCTTTTGCCGTCACCCTTCTATGGCCCTTATTTAAGAAGGGATAGCGTCAGGTAGAGGCTGGTTAATGAGAGGTAGCGATTGGTGAACGCCGGACACGGCACACAATTCCACATTTATCAAGCAGAATCTATTTAGAGACTGGGATAGCGCCATGTAGCGTCTGATTCATCATTTTCACAGCCTCAGCGTACAGCGCCGGCGTTCAGCCTTGCACAGCGCCAGGTATGACCTCTCGCTACCTGACGCTCTCCCATACATTTCAATGGAAGATCCTTTTCTTCTCTTTAAACGGGGTTTTTGTTTTTTGTTTTTTTTTTGCAAAAATCACAAATAATTCTGTGACCTCTTCTGGCATTGAATAAGCAGTTTTTTCACAATTTTTTCATTTTTTTATATATTTCTTCAGAAATGACATCACAGCTCTGCCATTAAAGTGTTCATGTTACAATGTTGTTACAATGTAATTCCATATGTTTTCGCTTTGTTACTAGTTGATAGATGCTGAAAACAGACTTTAAACACACCGCCTCCTGCGCTCTGGGATTCAAACAAGCATTTTCAGTGCCTGAGTTTTGTGAGGCTGTTTTTTTGCTGAATATGGTGTGAGTCGGTCACTATGACCAGTCGCTAACATGTGCTCCCATACAGCGCTGTACTGGTGAAATAGCGACTCCTCACAATGTATTCAACATTACTGAACAGCGACTGAGTCGCTATAAAGTAGCGACCCACGGCTGAGCACAGTGACTACTAGCGGGCGCTCTGAAAATGCCTGCTACAGACGATCTGTCGCTACCTGGCGTTAGTGATGAATCAGCCTGCCCGTTTTTCTCTGTTTTTTCTAACACAACCTGGAATTTTCCTCCAGGATTCAGATTTAGGAGCTGTACTACAATATTCCCCTTAAATTATCCAAACGGCATCGGATCAGAACAGAGGCCAATCTCGGCTTGTCTCTGTGTTTTATCAGTCTGTTGTATGATGTCATAGATGTTCACATGTCGTTAATTAGCGTCAGGATCCGCTTATCTCCGCGATTATTGTATGCTATTAAAAAGCATTGCCTGTCGAGTCTAATTATGGCGGAGAAAAAGAGGACCCGGTGTGTGCAGACGGCCCGCTGTATGCATTGTATAGTGATAATGATATAATGCTCCTCTGCTTTCATAGGGAAGTCCTGGCCACCTGTCCTGTCTGATAAGTCTGATGTCACACGTGTCATCCGATAGCGGCTTTGTGTGCTCAGCTTTACAGCGTAAATCCCTGCTGCTCCACCGATGGCCTCCGCCGCACAATGGCCTCCATGTTTGATTGTTTGAAAAGGGAAAGGCAACACCCAGCTCTAGAATTGTTTTGAGGTTTATATTGTTCTATAGGTGGAGACATCTGCTTGGATATCGTCATTGTGGTCCTCACCCCATGGAGGAGATCAATTACTAATGCTACCAAATTCATACCTCCCAAGTGTCCCTGATTTGGAGGGACTGTCCCTCTTTTGAGTCCATCTCCCCCTGTCCCTCGTGGATTTATTTGCCTATTCAAAGTGTTTATATTGTTGTAACTGTTACAACCGATCTCCTATCCATCTCTTCTTTCTTTTGTTCATTGATCCCAAATTCTTTGAGTTACAAGGTTATTCAGGGGAAATCTAGTGTATATTATGGGGGCTATTTAAGGAACCATAAGGCCACGTAGTGTCAGGTAGTACCAGATGAGCATCAGGTGAATGTCAGGTCCCAGTGAAAAGAAGGGATAGCGCCAGGTAGGGAATGCGCCAGTACGAAGGGATAGCGGCAGGTAGGGATAGCGCCAGTACAAAGGGATAGCACCAGATAGGGATAGCGCCAGTACGAAGGGATAGCGCCAGATAGGGATAGCGCCAGTACGAAGGGATAGCGCCAGATAGGGATAGCGCCAGTACGAAGGGATAGCGCCAGGTAGGGATAACGCCAGTACGAAGGGATAGCGGCAGGTAGGGATAGCGCCAGTACGAAGGGATAGCACCAGGTAGGGATAGCGCCAGTACGAAGGGATAGCACCAGGTAGCGCCTCGTAGCGGCAGGCAGCGTCTGGTGAACGCCGGACGCTGTACGGGAAACCACATTTATGAAAACGATCCTGGTGAGCGACTCTAACAGCGCCATGTAGCGTCACATGTTTCATTACAGGCGGCTCAGTGTATAGCGCCGGAGTTCTAGCTTCCAGAGTGCCAGGTATTAGCTTTGGCTCAGTGTCGCTCTCCCATACATTTCAATAAGCGTTCATTTGCTTGTGTTTAAACAGCGTGTTTGACAATGTATATATATATATATATATATATTTTTTTTTTTTTTTCTTTTTTTGCTCAAATCATTGTGTGATCTCTCCTGGCCTAGAGAAAGTCATTTTTGAAAACTTTTTAGATTCTTTATATTTTTATGCAGAATTGTCATTACATGGCACAGTGATAAAACAATGTAATTCCATGTGTTTCCGCTTTGTTACTGGTGGATATTTGTTCAAAAACAGACTTTAATCACGCAGCATCTGGCGCTCTGTGCTACAGCGACCAGATTTAGAGCGCCAATGCTGTGTGTGTTTGTCCTTTTTTGATAAGTATGGTGTGGAGCGCTGAGAGCCGGTCGCACTGAGCTGGCGCTACCTTTGCCTACCTGCAACGCTGTACTGGTGTTAGAGCGCCCAACATACATTGCAATCATCCATGCCGGCCAGGTTACTACAGCGACTGAAGAGCTCTGTTACAGCGCCCGATACCCGCTTACAGCGTCTACTAGCGGTCGCTCTAAGCGCCGCTATACAGATGCTCATCTGCTGATACCTGGCATTAGTAATGAATCAGCCTCAAGGTTATTCAGGGGAATCTAGTGTACATTATGGGGGTTATTTAAACCGGACCTTCACCATGATTTAATGAAAAGCCCAAACTCTTAAAAAACGATTCCCCAGCATCTAAAATTAATATATTTTAAGTTTTTAGTCACTAACTTATTATTCTTTCCCCCACTGGGCTGCAACTCTGTTCAGGAATTTAGGATACGGGCGCCGCCATCTTGACTCAGACGCATCACACTTACTGAGGAGAGGAGAGTGGGATAAGGTATAGGGGGGGCGGGTTATAGCTGTGCTTTGCTCAGACAGAGCAGAGCTGGGGTCAGGTAATGGTCAGCAGTCCCAGAATGCAGAGCAGCACAGTCAGGAGGCACTTCCTGTTTGCAGGCTGCCTGATAAGATGGCGGCTTCCATAAGCCGCCATCTTGGATATTTAAAGGCTCGTAACATGCAGTAGATGCAGGTAGGATGATTTTTAATGTGGACAATCTGTATGTACAGGGTGTGGGAAACATATAAGATAGGCTCTTATTCAGAGTGAAGAACTGCTTTAAGAAACGCTAAGGCCACGTAGTGCCAGATGAGTGTCATGTCAATGTCAGGTCCCAGTGAAAACTGTTAAAATTTTAGATAAAGGCTCAATAACGAAAGAGAAAAGCGGGGGTGACATTGGGCAGCCCATAGACTTCTATGGGCCGTGTTGTGGTTGCGTCGCTGGTTGCGTCGCGTTGGGGTCACCATTGTATGGTGGAAGGGATATGCACATTACGAGATTCCATCTCAGGGCCTGGTCAATTTTTTTCCAACCAGACTGGGATGAAAGGCTGCAGGGGGAAATGATGAGTTTTTTTTTAAATCCACTGTAATTCAGCATCAATTCAATGGCAACAAAATCTTGCAAAGAGGCGAATCCTTTTAAAAAAAAAAGCCCTCCACCATTTATAGACAATGTTTCTACTGTGACCAGACTGCGGGGTCACCACACTTGTTTGATAAAGTGCCATCAGCCCCTAGGGACAGCATAGGGAGGTGAGGCTAAATCACTGACCCGTTCACTCACCTGCCTCTCTGTGTCCTCTCGCATGAGATCGGCCCTCGCTAAGCAACGTGCCAAGAGCCTCCTTAATTATAAATGGGACAAATAAATAATTAATAGCTATCACTTAATTGCACTTGAATGCTTCAAAGGCTGCGAAATTAGAACAATTAGGCGTTTCAGCTCGGTTTAGCCTTCAAGGTTTAAGGGAAATGTTGTGGAATTAAATAGTAACACACGCAATTAGGGAAACAAACTCTATTAGTAAATTAGATGCAAATGTTCTCTTTTCATCTGCTGGAGCTAGAGACTAAGGTTGGAAGCCGCAGCCACCAATACAGCGGCCATTCCGGTTCCTCTGTGTTTCTGGGGGCTGCTCTCCTGGCCAACACGGGGAGGCCGATTCATTAATAGCGCCAGGTAGCGACAGATGAGCGCCAGTAGCGTGATTTTCACAGCGCCAGCTAGTATTCGCTGTGCTTGGCCGGGGTTTGCTTGTTGACAGCGACTCAGTCGGTGTGCAGTAATGTTGAATACGGGGTTAGGGGTCGATGTTTCACAGGTTCTGCGTTGTATGGGTGCGCCTGACAGCGATTGGCCAGAGCGAACGGCTTGCTGCAGATTCATTAACAAATCACGCTCAAAAATTTCTCGCGCTGTGAATTCCTTGTTTAAACCCCAGAGCGCTGGCGGCAATGTGTGTAAAGTAGTTTTTAACCCCCAAACTACCATTTTTTTTTATGTAAAAATTATACAAGTTTTTCTAAACATTTTGTAATATGAATACATTAATATCAGACCTGTAATATCAATTCTGCACATATTTTTTTTTTTTTTTTACCTTAAAAAAAATATCTAACATTGCAGAAGTGGTCACAGATTTTTTGACAGTTAAAAAAAAAAAAAAAAAAAAAAAAACATAACATCAATTAATTAGGAATATTTAAAGATTGCTCCATTGAAATGCATTGGAGAGCGCCAGGGAGCGACAGGTCATACCTGGCACTGTGATGGGATTAGCAGCGGCGCTGTTCGTTGCAGTCGGCTACATGATGAATCCCGCGCTAGCTGACACTCTCGCCGGCGCTAGCCTCATTTAGCGTGATAAATGCGTCATTGTGACCGCCGCCGGGCGTACTTGAGTCGGTAGCCGCCGTTAGCTGGCGGTACCTGGCGCTCGTCAGACACTACCTGGCGCTAGCCCTTGATAAATAAGGCCCCAAATATTTATTACATGACTGTTCCAGAGTTCTCTCATGTGCCCAAAAATGAAGGTGTTTACTTAGGTCCTTATTTAAGAAGGGATAGCGTCAGGTAGTGGCTGGTTAATGAGAGGTAGCGACAGATAGCGACTGGTCAACGCCGGACACGGCACGCAATTACACATTTATCAAGCAGAATCTGTTTAGCGACTGGGATAGCGCCATGTAGCGTCTGATTCATCATTTTCACAGCCTCAGCGAACAGCACCAGCGTTCAGCCTTGCACAGCGCCAGGTATGACCTCTCGCTACCTGACGCTCTCCCATACATTTCAATGGACGATCCTTTTCTTCTCTTTAAACGGGTTTTTTTTTTTTTAAATCACAAATAATTCTGTGACCTCTCCTGGCATTGAAAAAGCAGTTTTTTCATAATTTTTCCATTTTTTATATATTTCCTCAGAAATGACATTACAGGTCTGCCATTAAAGTGTTCATGTTACAATGTTGTTACAATGTAATTCCATATGTTTTCGCTTTGTTACTAGTGGATAGATGCTGAAAAACAGACTTTAAACACACCGCCTCCTGCGCTCTGGGCTTCAAACAAGCATTTTTCAGCGCCAGAGATTTGTGTGGCTGTTTTTTTGCTGAATATGGTGTGAGTCAGTCGCTATGAGCGGTCGCTAACATGCGCTCCCATACAGCGCTGTACTGGTCAAATAGCGACTCCTCACAATGTATTCAACATTACTGAACAGCGACTGAGTCGCTATGAAGAAGCGACCCACGGCTGAGCCGTATGATAATATGTGGCGCTCTTGAACCTAGAGGGCCGGCGCTATACACTGAGCTGCCTGTAATAATACATGTGATGCTACATGGCGCTGTTAGAGGCGCTCACCAGATTCACTTTCTTAAATGTGGTTTTGCATACAGCGCCCGGCGTTCACCAGACGCTGCCTGCCGCTACGAGGCGCTACCTGGCGCTATCCCTTCTTAAATAACCCCCTTTGCTTTCCAGAGAGCTCTTCTTCAGAATTTCATCTCATGACTAGTGTTGGGCGAACGCCTTAAAGTGGACCAAAACCCAGGATTTTGAATATTCTGGGTTTTGGTCCTTGCCCCCAGGGCACCCCGATCAGGGGGTGCCTCACTGTGTGAAACCCCCCAGGTCGCCCGAACAAACTCAACTCATCCCCGCCCTACGACGCTCGTCCAATCATTGTGCTCGGATTCACTTGAGCCACTTCGTCCAGGAGCTCGTCTAATGCAAGTGGATCCGAGCGCACTGATGGCCGCATCCCCCACTACCCTTTAACAGGGAGCGTGTCCCAGTCCCAAATGCCTGGCTTGCGCCCTGCTAAAGAGATAGCGGGGATACTGCTCGTGCATGCGCCATTGGACCAGGAATGAAGGTGAGTTTTAAAACGTCTACATACAAGCTGATTAAAGGGCTGTTCAGAAAAAAGGGTTAACTAAGGGTGCTAACTCGCTGACTCGTGTTTGTGTCAGGGGCTGTGTTACTAATGAATCATTGTGTGAAGTTTCCTTTTATTCGGTGATATCTTCCTCCCAGCTCCCGGCTGTGCAGGGGCTGCTAAATATCCCTCACTGAAACACCAGAAGGCAAAGGCATTTCAGTGAAGGACTCTGAGCAGTGCGTTCGAATCTTCGCAGCTTTAACAAAGAAAATGGCTGACAATAATTGATTAGAAACAAAGGCCCTTATTTATGAAGGAATAGCGACAGGTAGCGACTGGTGAGCGACCGGTAATGACGGGCCCCGCCACGAGAACGCCGGCTCCCCACCACAATCACACATTTATCAAGCCAATCCTGCTTAGCGACTGAGATAGCGCCATATAGCCACTCATTCATCATTATTCCAGCCTCAGCCCACAGCGCCAGCGTCCGACCTTGAACAGCGACAGGTATGACCTCTCGCTACCTGGCGCTCTCCAATGCATTTCAATGGAACAATCTTTAAATATTCATAATTAATTGTTATTAATGTTTTTTTTTTTTAAAATGTGAAAAATTCTGTGACCACTTCTGCCATGTTAGTTAATTTTTTTAAGGTAAAAAAAAAAATTGTGCAGAATTGATATTACAGGTCTGATATTATTGTATTCATATTACTAAATTCTTTCAAAATTTTTTTTTTGGTTTCCAAAAATATGGTGGTTTGGGGGTTAAAAAACTACTTTTAACACATCGCCGCCAGCGCTCTGGGGTTTAAACATGCATTTCACAGCGCGAGAATTTTTTGAGCGTGATTTTTTGATGAATGTGGTGGGAGCCGGTCGCTCTGACCAGTCGCTATCATGCGCACCCATACATCGCGGAACCTGTCAAATAGCGACTCATCACCCCGTATTCAACTTTACTGCACACCGACTGAGTCGCTATCAACAACCAAACAATGGCCAAGCACAGCGACTACTAGCGGGCGCTGTGAAAATACCGCTACAGTCGCTCAACTGTCGCTACCTGTCGCTATTAATGAATCGGCCTCCCAATATTTATTACATGACTGTTCCAGGAGTTCTCTCATGTGCCCAAAAATGAAGGTGTTTACATAGATGTTGAAGATTTTTTTCTTTCATACATTATTTAGCTATAGGGGACCTCTGACATTTGAAAATGGCTGACAATAATTGATTAGAAACAAAGGCTCTTGACACAAACACGAGCCTGCAATCTCATGACACCCTTAGTTAACCCTTTGCCCGGAACGTCCATTTAAGATGGACCAATCACCCTTATGGCCAGACAACTAGGTGCCCCACTGTGTGAATCCCCTCAGATTGCACTCAAACACCTTACCTTTCCGGGGGTCCCTCGCCGCGATTGCGGTCTGCATCCCTGCAGCTGTGCGCTCTTCTGTGGCCAGCCACTCAGATAGACGCCATGTAGCGTACAAACTGGGGATGTGGCTGCCTTGCTGATGCTCAGTACAAGTTAATGGTTTTATGCCGTGCATTAGTATGTGTGACATCAACCGCTGATTGGACGAGCGTCCGTGCATGCTCTAGGGGTACAGAGTGGAGTGGGTAATCTGGGGGGTTTCCTGCAGTGGGGCACCCCAAATCGGGAAACACCCCGGGCAAGGACCAATCACCAGGATAGTGCAAGTCCATCTTTGGACAAAAGAGTTTTTTTTTTTAAATACATTATGCTAGGTTCAGGTATGGTATAGGCTCCTTGCTAAATCTGGACCCTACAGAAGACCTAGAGGCCGATTCATTAATAGCGCCAGGTAGCGACAGATGAGCGACTGTAGCAGTATTTTCACAGCGCCCGCTAGTAGTCGCTGTGCTTGGCCGTTGTTCGGTTGTTGACAGCGACTCAGTCGGTGTGCAGTAATGTTGAATATTGGGTGAGGAGTCGCTATTTGACAGGTTCCGCGCTGTATGGGAGCGCATGATACCGAATGGCCATAGCGAACGGCTCCCACCATATTCATTAACAAATCATGCTCCAAAAATTCTCGCGCTGTGAAATGCATGTTTAAACCCCAGAGCGCTGGCGGCGATGGGTTAAAAGTAGTTTTTTTAACCCCCAAACAACCATATTTTTGGAAACCAAAAAAAACAAGTTTCTAAAAGCATTTTGTAATATGAATACATTAATATCAGACCTGTAATATCAATTCTGCACAAATTTTTACCTTAAAAAAAAAACTAACATGGCAGAAGTGGTCACTGAATTTTTCACATTAAAAAAAAAACAAAAAATATTAACAATTAATTATGAATATTTAAAGATTGTTCCACTGAAATGCATTGGAGAGCGCCAGGTAGCGAGAGGTCACACCTGTCGCTGATTAAGGTCGGACGCTGGCGCTGTGGGCTGAGGCTGGAATAATGATGAATGAGTGGCTATATGGCGCTATCTCAGTCGCTAAGCAGGATTGGCTTGATAAATGTGTGATTGTGGTGGGGAGCCGGCGTTCTCGTGGCGGGGCCCGTCATTACCGGACGCTCACCAGTCGCTACCTGTCGCTATCCCTTGTTAAATAAGGGCCCTAGATAACCACTCTATGTACAACCCCAATCCATGTACAGTAACCCCACGCCTGACTGAAGCTCTTAGGTCCATTGGGTGATGTCACTTCTGAACATTTCTATCAGAGAGCTGTGTCACCTCAATAGGAAGAGCAGGATCATCTGGGGACCAGCTCTATGGTATTCGGGATGCCCCTTCCAGATAGACCCTGGGGGTTTCCTTTTGCACATTATCTTGGGCCAGTCTGGAGTTGGTCTTTAACTACCATAACATAATTAAAAGATTCCATATAGTATCAGTTACTATTAGTAACAATCTTACAGAAATTAATCTCCCTGTTTTATATTTAGGATATTTAAGTGGGTTGAATGCTTTCTGGGTCATTATTTTTAGGCTTCCGTCACTTAGTAACATGTAACGTTATAACTGTGTAGCCTATTTCTCAAACAGTTTTTTAAATTAAATGATACACTTGTTCATATTTTACTTATTTGCTCTTTGGAGGATTATAAATTCTGGTGACACTGGTGAGGACTAAAACCCACCCTGGAGTCTATGAGACTCTAGGGAAAGCATACTCGCTCCCCTGGGGCACCCCGATCGGAGGTGCGCTGCTGTGTGAAACCCCCCCCAGGTCGCCCGAAAACTCACCTTCGTTCCTGGTCCAACAGTACATGCATGAGCAGCGGCTGCTGTAAAAAAGATCCAGAGCGTCTGGCGCTCTATGCTATAGCGACCAGATCCAGAGCGCCGACGCTGTGTGATTGTGTTTTTTTGTTAAATATGGTGTAAGTCGCCGAGAGTCGGTCGCACTGAGCTGGCGCCACCTTTCGCTAGCTGCAGCGCTGTACTGGTGTTATAATGCCCAACATACATCACATTCATCAATGCCGGCCAGGTTACTACAGCGACTGAGGCGCTATGTTACACACAGCGTCTGGTGCTCTATGCTACAGCGACCAGATCCAGAGCGCCGACGTTGTGTGATTGTGTTTTTTTGTTAAATATGGTGTAAGTCGCCGAGAGTCGGTCGCACTGAGCTGGCGCTACCTTTCGCTAGCTGCAGCGCTGTACTGGTGTTAGAGTGCCCAACATACATCACATTCATCAATGCCGGCCAGGTTACTACAGCGACTGAGGCGCTATGTTACACAGAGCGTCTGGTGCTGTGTGATTGCGTTTTTTTGTTGAATATGGTGTGAGTCGCTGAGAGCCGGGCGCACTGAGCTGGCGCTACCTTTCGCTAGCTGCAGCGCTGTACTGGTGTTAGAACGCCCAACATACATCACATTCATCAATGCCGGCCAGGTTACTACAGCCACTGAGGCTTTAGTCTATAGGTATAGTATATAGCTGAGATTATAATCTTAAAGATTCCCGGGCCGATCAGCGGTGGGTGTTGATCCACTTTAAACACAAGCAAATGAACGGCCATTGAAATGTATGGGAGAGCGACACTGAGAGGCCGATTTATTAATAGCGCCAGGTAGCGACAGATGAGCGGCAGTAGCGTTATTTTCACAGCACCCGCTAGTATTCGCTGTGCTTGGCCATTGTTCGGTTGTTGACAGCGACTCAGTCGGTGTGCGGTAATGTTGAATACGGGGTTAGGAGTCGCTATTTGACAGGTTCCGCGCTGTATGGGAGCGCATGACAGCGAACGGCCATAGCGAACGGCTCACGCTCAAAAAATTCTCGCGCTGTGAAATACATGTTTAAACCCCAGAGCGCTGGCGGCGATGGGTTAAAAGTAGTTTTTTAACCCCCAAACAACCTTATTTTTTGAAAAAAAAAATAAACAAGTTTTTATAAACATTTTGTAATATGAATACATTAATATCAGACCTGTAATATCAATTCTGCACAATTTGTTTTTTTTTTTTTTTTTTTACCTTAAAAAAAATATCTAACATTGCAGAAGTGGTCACAGAATTTTTGACATTTAAAAAAAAAACAAAAAAAAAAAATAAAAAAACATTAATATCAATTAATTATGAATATTTAAAGATTGCTCCATTGAAATGCATTGGAGAGCGCCAGGTAGCGAGAGGTCATACCTGGCGCTGTGATGGGATTAGCAGCGGCGCTGTTCGTTGAAGTCTGCAACATGATGAATCCCGCGCTAGCTGACGCTCTCGCCGGCGCTAGCCTCATTTAGCGTGATAAATGCGTGATTGTGTTCGCAGCCTGGCGTTCTGGAGTCGGTAGCCGCCGATAGCTGGCGATACCTGGCGCTAGTGAGACACTACCTGGCGCTATCCCTTGATAAATAAGGCCCTGAGTGAAAGGTAATACCTGGCTCTGGAAGCTAGCGCGCTGGCGCTATACGATGAGCCGCCTGTAATAATACATGTGACGCTACATGGCGCTGTTAGAGGTGCTTACCAGATTCGCTTTCATAAATGTAGTTTTGCGCACAGCGCCCGGCGTTCACCAGGTGCTGCCTGCCGCTACGAGGCGCTACCTGGCGCTAGCCATTCTTAAATATCCCCCCTAATCCTGGTTAATGTACAGCCCTGTGTCCTGCATAGGGGCTGCCCAGGGCAGAGGGAATATGGTGGGCCCTCTCAAGGAGCAAAGTCCCCGGCACCCGCCCGAATACGCCCAGTGCCGACGCCTGCCCTGATAATAAGTATAATAAAATATGACTTTTAGCAACAATTTCCCAAAGTAGGAAAAGTCTTATTTTGCTTTGAATGCGCTGCCAGTACGTGGGCTGCGGCATCTCTGGTGAGGGACACCGGCCATCTGAAACCTAGTTAGAAATGTATGATGTGCTAAAATGTTTTATTCACAGAGGTGGGCTCGTCATCTGTTCCGTGCAAACAATTTAGCGCTTGCATTTAAATTAGGCGCGAGTGGGAGGTAGGACGTCATCTATAGAAGGAAAGCATACGTCCAGAACAAATGGCGCCCTCATTAATTAGCAGAGTGTGGGATTGCGTTTGTGCGCCAGCAGGTGCTCTTAATAAATGGAGAGACACTCTGACGATTATAAAATAACAAGACTATAAGATAATAAAAGTTATCAGTGGAACTGCTCAAAATGAGACAAACAAGGCTCTATCCGGCAGAGTCGGACCCCGGGCACTGACCCAAGGACTAAATGCCCTGGGCAATGCCTTGGCCTAAATGTTTCTGGGAGGTGGTTATTTATTCACTTAATATATTTACTTATTGCCCACATTAATCCCGACCTGCACCCTGAATAAGAGCCTATCTTATATGTTTCCCCCGCTCTGTACATACAGATTGCCCACATTAACCCCGACCTGCACCCTGAATAAGAGCCTATCTTATATGTTTCCCCCCTGTACATACAGATTGCTCACATTAATCCCGACCTTCACCCTGAATAAGAGCCTATCTTATATGTTTCCCACACCCTGTACATACAGATTGCTCACATTAATCCAGGACCTTCACCCTGAATAAGAGCCTATCTTATATGTTTCCCCCCTGTACATACAGATTGCCCACATTAATCCAGGACCTTCACCCTGAATAAGAGCCTATCTTATATGTTTCCCCCCTGTACATACAGATTGCTCACATTAATCCGGACCTTCACCCTGAATAAGAGCCTATCTTATATGTTTCCCGCACCCTGTACATACAGATTGCTCACATTAATCCGGACCTTCACCCTGAATAAGAGCCTATCTTATATGTTTCCCCCCTGTACATACAGATTGCTCACATTAATCCGGACCTTCACCCTGAATAAGAGCCTATCTTATATGTTTCCCCCCTGTACATACAGATTGCTCACATTAATCCGGACCTTCACCCTGATTAAGAGCCTATCCTATATGTTTCCCCCACCCTGTGCATACAGATTGCCCACATTAAAAATCATCCTTCCTGCATCTACTGCATCTTATGAGCCTTTACACATCCAAGATGGTCATCCATGGATTCTCAGGCTGCCTGCAGATAGGAAGTGTCTTCTGACTGTGCTGCTCTGCATTCTGGGATTGCTGTCCTTTTCCTGACCCCAGCTCTGCTCTGTCTGAGCAAAGCACAGCTATAACCCCACTCCCTGCACATTTCCTCCCTCTCCTCTCTTCAGTATGTAATGCTTCTGAGGCAAGATGGCGGCTTTTCATTAAATGATGCTGAAGGTCCGGTTTAAATAAGGAACATTGCACTTTATACACATGATTAGAAGTGGTCTGCCATTATTTCTACATAGTCAAAGGGGGGCCCCAAAGATGATTTTCTCTGATGATCCCAGGTAGAGATGAGCGAACTTTTGAAAAGTTCGATTCGGCCGATTCGCCGAATTTCACAAAGAAATTCGGGTTCGGCCGAATCGAACTTTTACGAAGTTCCCCATCATAAATGCCGGCGTTTTTTTTTTTTTTATTTCAGGAAAAATTCGATCGGCACGAACCACAAAATATTCGGGTTCGTGCCGAATCGAATATTTCCTGAAATTCGGAGCGAATTCCGGTTCGTCCAAACCGGTTCGCTCATCTCTAATCCCAGGGTATAGTATTCCAGTCCGACCCTGCTATCGGCCCATTTCTGGCCACTTGTGGGCAGGGACAGTGGCGGACAGGGGCCAGAAATCAGCCCAGGACCCAAACAGCCCATCACAAGCCCATGCCCCTAAGCTTCTAAGCCAAACAACAAGTGCATTTATCAGTTAGATGCTATAGCCAGGGCTGGCTCTAGGTTTGTAGGGGCCCTTGGGCAAGAGAGTCTTAGTGGGCCCCAAAGCAGTGTGTCACATGATGTCACCTTTCATCTCCGCTGTCACAAATGGGTCATCTTCTTCTGCTGATCGGCCTCCAGTCCTTATTGCCTTCCCTATAGCCACCAATCGCCCTCCAGTCCTTATTGCCTTCCCTATAGCCACCAATCACCCTCCAGTCCTTATTGCCTTCCCTATAGCCACCAATCGCCCTCCAGTCCTTATTGCCTTCTCTATAGCCACCAATCATCCTCCAGTTCTTATTGCCTTCCCTATAGCCACCAATCACCCTCCAGTCCTTATTGCCTTCCCTATAGCCACCAATCATCCTCCAGTCCTTATTACCTTCCCTATAGCCACCAATCATCCTCCAGTCCTTATTGCCTTCCCTATAGCCACCAATCATCCTCCAGTCCTTATTACCTTCCCTATAGCCACCAATCATCCTCCAGTCCTTATTGCCTTCCCTATAGCCACCAATCATCCTCCAGTCCTTATTACCTTCCCTATAGCCACCAATCATCCTCCAGTCCTTATTGCCTTCCCTATAGCCACCAATCATCCTCCAGTCCTTATTACCTTCCCTATAGCCACCAATCATCCTCCAGTCCTTATTACCTTCCCTATAGCCACCAATCATCCTCCAGTCCTTATTGCCTTCTCTATAGCCACCAATCATCCTCCAGTCCTTATTGCCTTCCCTATAGCCACCAATCATCCTCCAGTCCTTATTGCCTTCCCTATAGCCACCAATCATCCTCTAGTCCTTATTGCCTTCCCTATAGCCACCAATCACCCTCCAGTCCTTATTGCCTTCCCTATAGCCACCAATCACCCTCCAGTCCTTATTGCCTTCCCTATAGCCACCAATCATCCTCTAGTCCTTATTGCCTTCCCTATAGCCACCAATCACCCTCCAGTCCTTATTGCCTTCCCTATAGCCACCAATCACCCTCCAGTCCTTATTGCCTTCCCTATAGCCACCAATCATCCTCTAGTCCTTATTGCCTTCCCTATAGCCACCAATCACCCTCCAGTCCTTATTGCCTTCCCTATAGCCACCAATCACCCTCCAGTCCTTATTGCCTTCCCTATAGCCACCAATCATCCTCTAGTCCTTATTACCTTCCCTATAGCCACCAATCGCCCTCCAGTCCTTATTGCCTTCCCTATAGCCACCAATTGTTCTTTAGTCCCAGTTGCATTCTCTATTGCCACCAATCACCCTTCAGCCCTTGCTGCTTGCTCCTCTGCCACTAAAGACTCCATCATTGCTGTCAGTTGTCACCCTGTTCTCACCACCTCCCTTCCATGCCACCTTCTCCATGTCTCCCTTCCCCTGTTGCTGAGGCCAACCATGAGCAGTCCACCCCTTGATAGGGACGTATTTCCCATTAGGCCTGTGCCTCGGGTGTCCACCTGCAGGGGGCACTTTAGAATGTGCCATTACTGCTATAGTAAAATTTTAAAAAAGACATGTTGCTGGCACTATATTGCCCCCTCTTCAGTGCCTCAGCGACAGAAAGACGCAACCACAAGTCTGTAATCCCGCCCGCCCCAATCTGAAGAGGTAGAATTAATGCAGAAGGGGTTAAACTGGCCTCAGTCAATCCGATGATTAGCAAGAGAGTCAGGAAGCCTTGGCTCTGTGATGCTGCATAATACTCAGCATTATGGGGGGGGGTCTGTAAGACAGGCATTCTCATCAACTCTCTCCCAGTGTCCACAGTCTGATGATGTGGAGTTTTAGACCACCGGCTTAGCCCTATGATTCGTGGTCTATAGCTAAGGAATTTAGGAGGTGTGCCACTACTCTTTGCCTTGTTTCTGCATTCTGACAGGAAGGGAGGGCACATCCATGATGAGGTGAGCTGCTGAATGACAGTTTACGCACTTTGCCTACAGAGTCCCTTTAAAGCGGATCAAAAGACAATGTTTAGTAAATTGCTCCCCTAATGTCCCCCTCTGGCAAAAACTATTTGAGAGGGCATGTTCTGGAATAACAGGCCGATTCTTTACTACAGAACTGCATGGGAGCGACCAACTTGGCACACACATAAGCATGATGGGAGAGCTGTGCCAGCAGCAGCCCACACCCAACTGAGAGATAAATGCCTCTGAAACGCAGGCAGCTTGTGTATTATGTTATATAAACAAATGAAAGAAAAATGGCAAGCTGCTCTGAGAATGAAATAGGTAATGTGGGAGGCCCCAATGTGGGCCCACCCATCAGTCTCATCTAAGTATTAAGCACCAAACATGTCTAGCTATGTGGAAAGGCAGAGATTTGGTTGCACATATCTACAGATACGTGTTGAAGCAGTACATGTCCCTATTATGGGGCTCATATATATATATAGAGTAGGGACCACACTAAACACAGAGTGGCTTGTTGGGGTGGTGTGGCTTCCATATGTTTCTGCAGATATATGCAACCAAATCTCTGTCTTTCCACATAGCTAGACATGTTTGGTGCTAAATACTTAGATGAGACTGATGGGTGGGCCCACTTTGGGGCCTCCCACACTACCTATTTAATTCTCAGAGCAGCTTGCCATTTCCTTTCATTGATGTTATATAAACACACAGACAGTAAATAATCAGCTGCTAGAAAGATTGTGTGTGTGACGGGAGAGCTGCAACAATGTTTCTTTATCACTGTACACTGCAGACTCTGGATTTACCTCACTCCCATCCAGTCAGTGTAAACAATATGTATCTTCTAAAGTGATACAATTCTTTCAGCTGTTCAGCAGTCGTCACAGCTGATAACTTCTACTAGAAATAAAGAAGGATTACACTGACATGTGAGGCAATTTTGTCTGTAGGTTTGGGTTTTTATATTAGCATGTATGTGGCAAGATGGCTTCTTCCATGCAGTTATGCAGCATAGAATCTGCCTGCTATTCCATAACATCTGCATGGTGTTAAGCCCTCTCCAATAGTTTATGTCACTGATTGCCAGAGTGGGGCTAAATCCAATTTACTGAACTTGCTTTGTTTTTATGTGCGGCCTGCTTTAAAGTGGACCAAAACCCAGGATTTTGGTCCTCCCCCCGGGGCACCCTGATCGGGGGTGCCCCACTGCGTGACACCCCCCAGGTCACCCGTACAAACTCAACACTTCCTGGTCCTACGATGCATGCACAGCTGGCCGTCCAATCAGCAAGCTCGGATCCTTTGACCAGGAGCTCATCCAATGGGGAGTGTGCCAGCGCCGGCCATTCACGCTCCATGCTAAAGGGGTAGTGGGAATGCAGGTAATTTTCGGGCGACCTCGGGGGTTCACACAGCGGGGCACCCCCGATCGGGGTGCCCGTGGGGCGAGTATGGCTGCCCTGAAGTCTCATAGACTCCAGGGTGAGTTTTGGTCCTCTTTAAAGTTGAACAAAAACCAGTGCGATTGGCCCAGGAATCTATAAGATTCGTGGGGCGATCGATTCCCTCCCCCTGGGGCATCCAAAATCGGGATGTCCCGCTGTGTGAAACCCCCCAGGTCGTCCGTTCACTTACCTTACTTACCGGTCCAACGGTGCATATGTGGGCCATGACCGCAGGCCCGCTATCCCTCTAGCAGGGTGTGTGCCCGCGCCGGCCATTCTCAACGGCCATGGCACTCTCCCTATTAGAGGCAAGTGGGGGATGCAGCTGCCAGCGCCTCTGAGCCGCTGGCCATAGACGCCGTCTTAGATAGCATAATGTCAGCAGCTCCGAGCGCAAGGATTGGACAAGCGGCCACGCATGTGCTGTAGGACCGGGAAGAGGTGAGTTTCTTCGGGCGATCTGGTGGGGTTTCGTGCAGTGGGGAAACCTGAATTTTGCCAATTGGGTTTGGTTTCTCAACAAAACACTGCCCCCCCCCCCCCAGGATATTAGCTGGTGCATCATACATAGGGCCTGGTGTCCCCAAGGCTCTGAGGCAGCCAGGGTGGCGTCCCAGCCCCTATGCCCTTTGGCACATATCTTCTCTGTATCATATCATATCTGTTCTTCTCTTTGATCCGTGATCCTTATATTGAATCACATTGAGATGTGTCCAGCCATGTATTGTTCTAGTTACCGGTATTATGTAGAGCTGGAATTATTTGCTTTCCAGGCGGCTCATGTGCGGTTATTCCACTTTGATGGAGCACTTTTCACTTTCAGCCGCACAGACGTGTAAATGATTTCTAATGTGCTAACTAAATGCCCGCCTCTCCTATTTTTTTTCTAACACATTTTAGCTGTTTGTACTCTTTAGAAGCTATAAAATATTCATTGTACTTACAGCTCAATGCTCATTTTGTGTGTAAAGTGTCCACATGACATAATGCGAGTCCTAATGATGCTGCAAAGGAACTAGAATATCAAGAGCAGTATAATCCCAGGCTGGATACAGTCCTCTCCTGGTAAGTGATTCAATCAGATGATCACCAGGCAGGGGTGTAACTAAAGGGGTGCAGGGGGTGTGATGGCACCGGGGCCTAGAAGGTCAGGGGGGCCCCATCATTGTTGCTCCTCCACTTTATCAGATATGTGCTCACTCTGCATCATATAGGCCCCCTTCACACCCGTCCTGATCGCCCCACAATCGCTGTCAGAGCTCTGCCCATAGCTACCTATTGGTCCATGTATACTCACATTTGATGATTGTGTAAAAGTCCAGCATTCAGCATTTTTCTGCAATCATGCCTGCGATTGCTCAATAGGAAATAGTGACCGCAAATGCGTTTACAGAAAAAATGTTCGCAAATCGTGGGAGCACAGACGAGTGCGCTGTAATTATCGCAGCGTGGCGCCTGGGTGTGAAGCCGGCCTTAGAGAAAGGAAGTTCCTGCCGCTGAGCTATCGGTGGGTGAGACTCCAGGAAGGAGTCTTGCTGGGGATCGCGCAGGAAGGGGAAAATGCCTGCATTGTTGTGTGTGTGTGTGTGTGTGTGTGTGTGTGTCTGTGTCACCCCTAACTGACTGTAAGGAGGGATGCCCCTAACTGACTGTAAGGAGGGATGCCCCTAACTGACTGTAAGGAGGGATGCCCCTAACTGGCTGTAATGAGGGATGCCCCTCACTGGCTGCAATGAGGGATGCCCCTAACTGGCTGCAATGAGGGATGCCCCTAACTTGCTGCAATGAGGGATGCCCCTAACTTGCTGCAATGAGGGATGCCCCTAACTTGCTGCAATGAGGGATGTCCCTCACTGGCTGTAATGAGGGATGTCCCTCGCTGGCTGTAATGAGGGATGCCCCTCACTGGCTGCAATGAGGGATGCCCCTAACTGGCTGCAATGAGGGATGCCCCTAACTGGCTGCAATGAGGGATGCCCCTAACTTGCTGCAATGAGGGATACCCCTCACTGGCTGCAATGAGGGATGCCCCTAACTGGCTGCAATGAGGGATGCCCCTAACTTGCTGCAATGAGGGATGCCCCTAACTTGCTGCAATGAGGGATGCCCCTAACTTGCTGCAATGAGGGATGTCCCTCACTGGCTGTAATGAGGGATGTCCCTCGCTGGCTGTAATGAGGGATGCCCCTCACTGGCTGCAATGAGGGATGCCCCTAACTGGCTGCAATGAGGGATGCCCCTAACTGGCTGCAATGAGGGATGCCCCTAACTTGCTGCAATGAGGGATACCCCTAACTGGCGGCAATGAGGGATGCCCCTCACTGGCTGCAATGAGGGATGCCCCTAACTTGCTGCAATGAGGGATGCCCCTAACTGGCGGCAATGAGGGATGCCCCTCACTGGCTGCAATGAGGGATGCCCCTCACTGGCTGGAATGAGGGATGCCCCTCACTGGTTGTATTGGAGGGATGCCCCTCACTGCTCCTGGCTGTAATGTGTTTGCAGATGCCTTGCCTGTATTATTATTATTATTTATTTAATTCTTAGGTGGTATTTCCCTTTAAGGGCGTGGCCGGGGGTGTAGCTTAAATGTTAACAAATGTCTTCTCGTGTCCCTCTTTATGGCTTTCAAAAGTTGGGAGGTACACTCTTCTTATTGTACAGACGGGCAGGCTGATTCATTACTAACGCCAGGTAGCGACAGATGAGCGTCTGTAGCGAGGATTTCAGAGCGACCGCTAGTGGTCGCTGTGCTCGGCCATGGTTCGTTGTTTCAGAGCGCCTCAGTCGCTGCCCGGCATTGATGAATACGATGTGTGAGTCGCTATACTATGCTGTATGTGAGCGTAACGCCAGCTCAATGCGACTGACTCACACAACATTCATAAAAAAAAACAGCTACAAACATCACCGGAGCTGAAAATCATGTAATTGTAGCCCATAGCGCCAGAAGCTGTGTGATTAAAGGCTGTTTTTCACATTTATCCACTAGTACCAAAGCGAAAACATATGGAATGACATTGTAACAGGAACACTTTAATACCAGACCTGTAAGGACAATTCTGCATAAAAATTTAATTAATCCAAAAAGTTTTCAAAAATGTCATTTTCTTGGCCAGGATACATGTCAGAAGGTTTTTTGGGGTTTTTTTCGGAAAAAAAAAATTGGGATCAGGAAAGGGATTTAAGGATCGTCCATAGAAATGTATGGGAGAGCGCCAGGTAGCGACAGGTAAGACGTGGCGCTCTGCAAGGATGAACGCCGGCGCTGTACGCTGAGCCTGGGATAATGATGAATCGGACGCTACATGGTGCTTTCTAGTCACTCACCAGATTTGTCTTCATAAATGTGTAATTCACCTGTCGCTACCTGCCGCTGTACAGGCACTACCTGGCGCTAGAGCTTCATGAATAACGCCGTTGGTGTACGGTTGCCAATAGCAACAGGTTGCAGGTAGGGAAAACCTCTTCCACAAAACACACCCTTTGTTACATAAGAAATATAAATCCCAAGAACTCAGAACAGGTATGACAATTAGCAGCCTGTAAGGCTTCTGGCGGCACGCTTGTTTTGGAGCGCTAACGCCAAGCTGTGAGACAGCGTGAGAACGAGAAAAAACACATTTTTATCAGATGGCAGGATTTTTATTAAATATGAAAAACATGCAGAACGCTGTACGGTGTAAGCGGCTCCCTCATTACCCCTACAAAGGTTCACTGCGGCGATTCCGCTGGCAGCGTTTCTGGAGAAAACCGCGTGCCAAAAAATGTCAGGCGTGTAAATATTTAGCTGAAGGTGCTGCTTTTGTCTGTTTTCATTTGCGAAGTGAGATTTAGACTAGAAGGCAGGGAGGGAATTCAGGCGGCGCGCTAACGGTACCTCGCCAGAATCCATGGCGCTGGAGCCCAGAGCCATATAATACCATCATGATGTCTCCTAGGTCGGTCAGGATCGTCGGCTTGGTGGAGGCTGATTCGTTACTAACGCCAGGTATCGGCAGATGAGCGTCTGTATAGCGGCGCTTAGAGCGACCGCTAGTAGACGCTCTAAGCGGGTATCGTGTGCTGTAACACTGTGCCTCAGTCACTGTAGTAACCTGGCCGGCATTGATGAATGTGATGTATGTTGGACGTTCTAACACCAGTACAGCGCTGCAGGGAGCGAGAGGTAGCGCCAGCTCAGTGCGACCAGCACTCGGCGCTGCACACCATGCTTATCAAAAAAGGACACACACACAGCGTCGGCGCTCTAAATCTGGTCGCTGTAGCATAGAGCGCCTGACACTGTGTGATTAAAGTCTGTTTCTGAACACATATCCACCAGCAACAAAGCGAAAACACATGGAATGACATTGTTTTAACACTTTAGTGCCAGACCTGTAATGACAATTCTGTATAAAAATATAAAAAAATCAAAAAAGTTTTCAAAAATGACTCTTTCTAGGCCAGGAGAGGTCACACAATTATTTGAGAGAAAAAAAATGTAAAAATACCCCGTTTAGACAGAATAAAACGTCCATTGAAATGTATGGGAGAGCGACAGGTAGCGACATGCAATACCTGGCTCTCTGGAAGCTAGAGCGCTGAGCCGCCTGTAATAATACATGTGACGCTACATGGCGCTGTTAGAGTTGCTCAGCAGATTCGCTTTCATGAATGTGGTTTTGCGTACAGCGCCCGGCGTTCACCAGACGCTGCCTGCCGCTACGCTATCCCTTCATGAATAACCCCCATAGTCACTAAGGCCTAGAGATAATGTTTTGTTTATCCTCATGCAGCCGGTTCTATGGCTCTGTCGGAGCACTGATTATTTCAGCCGTGCGTCTGTTTGGAGATCTGCAAAACATGTACTGTTGCTGGGGTTGCCACATTTTCCAACAAAATATACCGACCAACATTCCATAGGTCTTGGTGGTTTTGTAGAGGGGGCGGTCCAAACATGCAGTTGGCCGATTTACAAATGAAGGTAGTTGTTAAATCGCATTGCAGTGACTGGGCAGGGGGCTGATGTTGAGGTGTGGGTCAGTGGCTGGGGGTGAAGAGTGCAGCTGAATGGTTGGGGTGGGGGGATAGGTGAGGGATGCAGGTCAGTGCCTGGGGAGGGGGGATAGGTGGGGGGTGTGGGCCAGAGGTTGGGGAGGGGGGTTGGGTTAGGCATTGAGGTCCGTGGCTAGGGAGGGGGTTAGATTGGGGTGCAAGTCCATGGTTAGGATGGATAAGTTAGTTGGGGGTGCCGGGGTTAGGTGGGGATGCAGGACGGGGATGGAGGTGTTAGGCAGGGTAGTGGCAGAGGTGATTTAGGCATAGTGGAAGGGGAGCTGGTGTTAGGTAGGATAGTGGCAGGGGTGGAGGTGTTTGGCATAGTTACAAGGGTGAAGGGGTTAGTTGGGCATAGTGGCAGGGGTGGCGGGGTTCATTGGGCATAGTGGGAGGGGTAGTTGGGCATGATGGCAGAGGTGGAGGGGTAGTTGGGCATGATGGCAGAGGTGGAGGGGTTAGTTGGGCATAGTGGCAGGGGTGGCAGGGTTCATTGGGCATAGTGGGAGGGGTAGTTGGGCATGATGGCAGAGGTGGAGGGGTTAGTTGGGCACAGTGGCAGGGGTGGCAGGGTTCATTGGGCATAGAGGGAGGGGTAGTTGGGCATGGTGGCAGGGGCGTCAGGGTTCGTTGGGCATAGAGACAGGGGTGGAGGGGTAGTTGAGCATAGAGGCAGGGTGGAGGGGTAGTTGGGCATAGTGGCAGGGGGTGGAGGGTTTAGTTGAGCATAGTGACAAGGGTGGAGAGGTAGCTGGGCATAATGGCAGAGGTGGAGGGGTTAGTTGGGCATAGTGGCAGGGGTGGCGAGGTTCATTGGGCATAGAGGCAGGGGTGGGGGGGTAGTTGGGCATGGTGGCAGGGGTGGCAGGGTTTGTTGGGCATAGAGGCAGGGGTGGAGGTGTAGTTGGGCATAATGGCAGAGGTGGAGGGGTTAGTTGGGCATAGTGGCAGGGGTAGCAAGGTTCATTGGGCATAGAGGCAGGGGTGGAGGGGTAGTTGGGCATGGTGGCAGGGGTGGCGGGGTTTGTTGGCCATAGAGGCAGGGGTGGAGGGGTTAGTTCAGGGGCACACATAGCCCTTATGGTGCCCCATCATGGGCTCCCTCAGCACGCCCCCCACCCCGGGGTGGACAGAACACTGCTGCTGGGCAGGGCTGTGGAGTCCTAGAGTCGGAGTTGGAGGTAGTTTTGGCTGGATTTGGAAAAAAAGGTCCCGACTCCAGCATAGAAAAAAATCTCTCCCTAAAATTGTATAACGAATGTAACTTTCATAAACAGTTTAAAAACATTAATCTTAAAAATATTATATGTTTATAACAATCAGTGATAAGCAGCAGCAGGGTGTTCTAATGGTGATAGATGAGTTCTCCAACCCCTTAGACCCTGTGTTCAGGGCCGGATTAAGTGTGCTGGAGGCTCCAGATACAGTATTTATTTTCCTGATTGGTGGTTGTCTGGCACCCGCCCACTTACTGGAACGTCAGATGGAGTCCCTTGTGCCCCCCTTGTGCGGGTGCGTGCTGCTCGGGAACTCCTGCTTTGCCATTCTGGGTGGGGGGGGGGTAGTGTAGTCGCCCAGCAGAAAACAGTTCCCTGCATTGAGCATATGATTAAGGACCCGTTCTGTGCGTCCGAAACGCGTTAGAAATGCGTGGCATACTTTGATTTGCCAGGGTCCTATACTGGTTTTAGGCTGCATTTTGTATGGAGATGTTTTTTTATATCGATTGGATTAATAAAGCTTGAAGATTTTTAGGAGTGCGGACCTCTTCTATATTTTTGGATATCTTGTGGGTCTGGGACGGTCCCAGGTCCTGCACCCATTTACCGGTGTGCGTTTACCTTCCCCCCCTTCTTTTTGGATTTCCCTGCATTGAGCTGCCAGCGGCTGTGCTTGGTGGCTTATGTGCAGTGACAGCTCTGCACCCATCACTGTAGCGTTGCTGACGGCGGTTTTGCTGCTCTAGACTCTCCGCCCTGCCCTGTGGTGGCTTTGGCTGATAGCTTTGTTGCTGGCCCCGCGGCCCATCAGACCAAAGACTGAAAAGCCTCCTTGATCAGCCCAGAAACCAACGGTTGGTGGAGGCCCCCTTTGCAGGGCAAGTGGTGGAGGCCCCGGGGCTCTAGCCCGTTGCGCCCCCCTCATAATCCGGCCCTGCCTGTTTTACAATGCCTGAAACTTAAAGTATGTGAAGGTACAGTATTGTCCAGGCAGATACAAGTCACCTGCAGCTCTTCCGTGCAGGTCCGGTGTTTCCCCACAGCTCCTCCATGCATTGACTGCCTTTTCATACCCACCAATGGCGGAGAGTCAGGGATTCCATCTTCCAGCAGCCTCTCATAGAGGTGTCCATGGAGCCGTGTTTACAACCCCAAAAGCCAACTCCGTTGCATTGCAATGCAGGAGTCATTGCAAAGCAGGTTCAGCGCACCCAGCCTTGGCGGCAATAAATGGAGTAGGATATACAAAAGCAAGAGGGACACCCTATGAAGCACCACCTTAAATCATTCATAAAGGGGTTGGTAGTGTGCCAGATCTGTAACCCAAATTGCCACCGCAATACGCTTACAAAGTTTCTATGGTTCCAGCCCACCACAGACACGGTTACTTAGAAGGCACCACTCCAACCCAAAAGTAAATCAATCAATAATACCAACTGATCTTAATATTCATTTTAATTAATCAATTCATCAACAATTAAAAGACATACAACAAATCTATACAACGCCATAACATACATTTAAAAACATATATACACAACGTATCTACAACACATAGCACCAGCAGGAGCGGGCCATATATCCCATATTAACCATATGTACCCAAATATCCCCCTACAATTAAAAAACCTATCCCTAGTTAAAGTGCCAATCTCTAAAGTGACCAGTGCAAAATATGATCTATGAGCCAATATAGACAAACTATTAAGTCAATAATGATTCACCTCTATGTGTGCGGCAAACATCCCCTGCTGGGCCGATCAAAACACCCACGCGTTCCGTAGCTCCGTGCTACTTTCTCAAGGTGCCATGAGGTGCTGTGCTCTGTGTCCCAGTTCTTAAGTCCATTCTTAAATGGAGTAGGATAGTTAGGAGCCTTATTGAAGGACGCCACCATGTCTGGGCAGCGATGGAGGATGGAATTGTTCGTTCTCCCTCCTTGGTAATTCTGATAATGCCAGTGCTGCATGGAGGAGCTGTGGGGGAAAAGGTGAATATCCGCTTTTCATGTCTGCCTGGAAAATCGCTGTCCAGGCAATAACATGAAAAGTCGATATTCACCTTCATCTTGAGGGATAAATGAGCCTGTTTTCTGCTCTCCCCATGCTGAATGCGAGGGGCTGTATCTTTTATTCAATCTGCTTTATATTCCTTTATAAGACGTAGCACACTCCCTTCCTTCTGCCTCCTCAGCAACAGAGGATGACTCATCCGTGCATACAGCCCCCTCTAAAGTGAATTCATTTTGGGGACTTAGAAAGAGAAGTCAGCAGAAAGGAGCGCGTTGAGCAGGGTTTATCAGGGAATGCAAAGTGCTGATGAATGAAAGATGCATCCTCTGACAGCCAGCATGGGGCAAGCAGATAGCAGCAAATTTCACCCTTTGCTTGGAATGTCCCTTTAAAGTGATACTGCAGGCAAAGGTAATTGTTACACCATTGTGTCGGACTATATTTAGCACTATCCTAAACTGTTTTCTGTTTTTTGAATTGCCCAGATTGCTCACAATAACCTCTCCCTAGTTTGGTCCGGTGCCTATGTAATTCAGCAAATGGCTCTGATTATTTTCAATGTGGAGCAAGAGCTGCTGCGTCCCCTGTATCTTTGGGTTGTGCGCACACTCCAGCTATTCATATAGGCTGGGACGCGAGCGCGCGCGCGCGCCGCTGGAGATGTAGCCACTTGCTCTCCCCTATTGAAGCAAATCAGAGGCGGTTGCTGAATGCATGGCAAATGGCTCTGATTGGAAGAGAGCCTGCGTATGCGTCATTGGACAGGGAAGAGGTAAGTTATTATGGGTGCATGCAGGGCTGTATTTACCATTAGGCAAACCTAGGCCTGTGCCTAGGGTGGACACCTGCAAGGGGAGGGGCTGACCTTACTACTATAGTAAAAGGAAAAAAAAAGTTGTTTCCACATTGAAGTAATGAGCAAATCAAGAGTCAATGAGCAAAAATTAAATATTGTTAGCTTACATTACATTGAGTCCCTCCAGTGCTCTCCTTCCTGCTATATCTGTTTACGGGGAGGCTGATTTATTAATAGCGACATGTAGCGACAGTTGAGCGACTGTAGCGGTATTTTCACAGCGCCCGCTAGTAGTCGCTGTGCTTGCCCATTGTTCGGTTGTTGACAGCGACTCAGTCGGTGTGGCGTAATGTTGAATACAAGGTTACAAGACGCTATTTGACAGGTTCCGCGATGTATGGGTGCGCATGATATCGACTGGTCAGAGCGACCGGCTTCCACCATATTCATCAAAAAATCACGCTCAAAAAATTCAAGCGCTGTAAAATGCATGTTTAAACCCCAGAGCGCTGGAGGCGATGGGTTAAAAGTAGTTTTTTAACCCCCAAACCAAAAAAAAAAATTTTTTAAATAATTTAGCAATATGAATACAATAATATCAGACCTGTAATATCAATTCTGTACAATTTTATAATTTTTTTTTTTTCCTTTAAAAAAAATATCTAAAATGGCAGAAGTGGTCACAGAATTTTTCACATTAAAAAAAAAAAAAACATTAATAACAATTAATTATTAATATTTAAAGATTGTTCCATTGAAATGCATTGGAGAGCGCCAGGTAGCGAGAGGTCATACCTGTCGCTGTTCAAGGTCGGACGCTGGCACTGTGGGCTGAGGCTGGAATAATGATGAATGAGTCGCTATATGGCGCTATCTCAGTCGCTAAGCAGGATCGGCTTGATAAATGTGTGATTGTGGTGGGGAGCCGGCGTTCTCGTGGCGGTCCCCGTCATTACCGGCCGCTCACCAGTCGCTACCTGTCGCTATTCCTTCATAAATAAGGGCCCAACAGGCTGATTCATTAATAGCGCCAGGTAGCAACAGATGAGCAACAGTAGCGTTATTTTCACAGCGCCCGCTAGTATTCGCTGTGCTTGGCCGTTGTACGGTTGTTGACAGCGACTCAGTCGGTGTGCGGTAATGTTGAATACGGGGTTAGGAGTCGCAGTTTGACAGGTTCCGCGCTGTATGGGAGCGCATGACAGCGAACGGCCATAGCGAACGGCTCCCACCATATTCATTAACAAATCACGCTCCAAAAATTCCCGCGCTGTGAAATGCTTGGTTAAACCCCAGAGCGCTGGCGTCGATGGGTTAAAAGTAGTTTTTTAACCCCCAAACAACCATATTTTTAGAAAAAAAAAAACATGTTTTTCAAAACATTTTGTAATATGAATACATTAATATCAGACCTGTAATATCAATTCTGCACAAATTTTTTTTTTTTTTTTTTTTTTTACCTTAAAAAAAAAATCTAACATTGCAGAAGTGGTCACAGAATTTTTGACATTAAAAAAAAAAAAATAAATAATAGCAATTAATTATGAATATTTAAAGATTGCTCCATTGAAATGCATTGGAGAGCGCCAGGTAGCGAGAGGTCATACCTGTCGCTGTTCCAGGTCGGACGCTGGCGCTGTGGGCTGAGGCTGGAATAATGATGAATGAGTGGCTATCTGGCGCTCTGTCAGTCGCTAAGCAGGATTGGCTTGATAAATGTGTGATTGCGGAGGGGAGCCGGCGTTCTCGTGGCGGGGCCCGTCATTACCGGCCGCTCACCAGTCGCTACCTGTCGCTATTCCTTCATAAATAAGGGCCTAAGTGAGGAAATCACTCAGCTTTCAGTCCACACCCCCCTGACCTGGTCCATCAATCATCCTTCAGTGGATCAAGAACGGAAACACCCCCACTCCCTGCCCAAACGTCCTGATTGGCTCCTCTCTCCGCAGCTCTGAAACCCCGGATCGCGACGTTGGGGCAAGTGTCGGCACTGGGCATACGGAGGCAGGTGCCGGGGCCGATGCACATTGAGAGGGCCCACCTCATTTCCTCTTCCCTGGGCCACCCCTATGCAGAACTGTGCAGTAACCACCGCAAATTGGTCATTGGGAGATACTTTCTTTCTGTCAGTTCTATTTTTATTCAGTTCTCCTGTTCTATTCTTTCCTTCTTGTCATCGTTCTAACTATTATTTCTTTCTTTCATCTGTTATGCCCTTCCTGTTCTTCTATCCTTCTATTTTTTTCTGTCATTTCTTCTATTCTTTCCTTCCAACCTTTCTTTCTCACATTCTTTCTGTGTCTTACCAGCTTTTTTCCCATCTTTCCGGTTATTCTTTTTTTTTTCTATCTATCTGTCATTCATTTTGTGCTTTCGTTCTCTTTGCATTTATCTTTTTTTTTTGTTCTATTTTTTTCTTTTTTTGTGATTCCTTTTCTTTCTTTTCTGCTTACATTTTTTCAGTTATTCCTTCTATTCCTATGTTCCTTGTTTCTCTTTTCTTCCTTCCATTATTTTTTCTTTTTATTCTTTAGCAGTATTTACCTTGCATGGAATCATGCCACACCTCAATAGACCCATTGATACTCTATCGCCCAAGGGCACGCATAAAACCTGAAGCCAGCCCTGCTCAGCCTTATTGAAGGGGGCACTTGAAGTGCCTTGGGAAACATGAACACCAAATACGGCCCTGGATGCATGCACAAGCTCTCATCCAATCAGAGCCTTTTGCCGTATTTCGATTCTTCGGCAAAGGGCTCTGATTGCCTTCAATGGGTGGGACAGGAGCTGGGGATGCAGGGGATGGCGAAGTGCATGCTTCCCATTGCAAACCATCAGAGCAGTTTGACGAAAGCACGAGAGCCAGCACATGCCCCATTGCACCAGAGAAAGATGAGTTATTACCGGCGCCCCCGGCAGTGCCACACAGCGGGGCGTCCCGTTTTGGTGGGTTTTTTTCCGCTTCAAGTAAATCCTCACCAGACTGGTGTGACATGATTGCAAACCTGAGGATTCCCCCTCCCTACTATCAATTGTGATTGTCACCGACCATTAACATAAGTAGAGCCCGAGACCAGGGATAAGGAGAAAGCTGGTAGTGCCATGACCACTTACCATGAGTAGAACAGTCATAAGGGGTCAGGAGAAAGCTGATATTTTCATGAGCCATTGACATAAGTAGAGCGGTGATAAGGGGTCAGGAGAAAGCTTTTTCATGAGCCATTGACATAAGTAGAGCAGTGATAAGGGGTCAGGAGAAAGCTGATATTTCCATGAGCCATTGACATAAGTAAAGCTGTGATAAGGAGTCAGGAGAAAGCTGATATTTTCATGAACCATTGACATAAGTAGAGCGGTGATAAGGGGTCAGGAGAAAGCTGATATTTTCATGAGCCATTGACATAAGTAAAGCTGTGATAAGGGGTCAGGAGAAAGCTGATATTTCCATGAGCCATTGACATAAGTAGAGCGGTGATAAGGGGTCAGGAGAAAGCTGATATTTTCATGAACCATTGACATAAGTAAAGCTGTGATAAGGGGTCAGGAGAAAGCTGATATTATCATGAGCAACTGACATAAGTAGAGCGGTGATAAGGGGTCAGGAGAAAGCTGATATTTCCATGAGCCATTGACATAAGTAGAGCGGTGATAAGGGGTCAGGAGAAAGCTGATATTTTCATGAACCATTGACATAAGTAGAGCGGTGATAAGGGGTCAGGAGAAAGCTGATATTTTCATGAGCCATTGACATAAGTAGAGCGGTGATAAGGGGTCAGGAGAAAGCTGATATTTTCATGAACCATTGACATTAGTAGAGCTGTGATAAGGGGTCAGGAGAAAGCTGATATTTTCATGAACCATTGACATTAGTAGAGCTGTGATAAGGGGTCAGGAGAAAGCTGGTTGTGCCATGACCCCATTCACATAGTTGAGTTATGAAGGGAAATCCAGCTTGTACTGTCAGGTCACCAGAAGACCCCTTTTGCTAGACAGGGCCGGATTAAGTGTGGTGGAGGCCCCTGGACACAAAATCTGGTGGAGGTCCCAGATACAGTATTTTTTTTCCTTTAAAATAATAGTCCAGCCAAGTAACTGATTGATGGTTGTCTGACACTTGCGTACTGGAACCTCAGATGGAGTCCCTTGTGCCCCCCTTGTGCGGGTGCGTGCTGCTCGGGAACTCCTGCTTTGCCATTCTGGGTGGGGGGTAGTGTAGTCGCCCGGCTGGTTCCCTGCATTGAGCTGCCAGCGGCTGTGCTTGGTGGCTTATGTGCAGTGACAGCTCTGCACCCATCACTGTAGCGTTGCTGACTGCGGTTTTGCTGCTCTAGACTCTCCGTCCTGCCCTGTGGTGGCTTTTGCTGCCCAGGCACTGGGGTGGGTGGGGGGACAGCAATGCCGCCAACAGCTTTGTTGCTGACCAAAGAATGAAAAGCCTCCTGGACCAGACTATAATCCATAGGTTGGTGGAGGCCCCCTTTGCAGGGCGAGTGGTGGTGGCCCCAGGGCTCCTCCCTTTCACCCTCCTTATAATCCAGCCCTGGAATTAGATTTTATGCAACTCTCTACTATGTACTAGTACGTAAAGAAACTTTTGAGCTACTGTACTAAAATACTGAAAAATGCTCAATACAATGTGTAATATATTATGCATGTCTACAATAATTTGGAGTGGGCGTGCAAAGAACACACCAATCTCCCAAAGGAAGCACCACTACAATCAACAGTATATATTAATGATTTTATTAGTACAAAAAAACAAAGAATTAAAATACATACACCACAAGACAAATTTAAAAACAACTAGTATGGCCAAATGTATCTATATCAATGTATATGGCCCCTAAGGGCCGCTTAAATAACTGCCCTATGGGTGAATAATATTGATTATCCTAGAATAGTCATAACCCATCCTTTTTGTGCCGGCACAAAAAATCCTAACCACATGTAAATATATGTGCAAATTCATGAAACCAATACTACAAAAATATTAATAATATATATGGCAAAAATACGTGCAAAAACAGTGAATATACAATAAAATAATATCAATATATAAAGTGCAAATACATGAAAAACACATAAACCTAAAACACTACCTAATATTGCACAGGGAAACCCATACCAATAAGACTTTAAAGTGCAGACAATAACAATATATGATATAAATGCAAGTGCCAGCAGAGAG